>MU551584.1:391365-472163 GCA_024362625.1 Silurus asotus
TATATATATATATATATATATAGTTTTGTTTTCTTTTGTTTTCCTGTCTTTGCTCTGTACTAATATTGATGTTTGTCTATCACACAGACGATGATGCTGGAGAGGTGGCGGGTTTGCCATAGCCCCGAGGGAGAGAGCAACTTCTTAATCTTCTCCCAGATGCTGGCAGGTCTTAGTACTGAAATAAGGTCTGAAAAAACAAACAAGCCGTTTGTTTTTCCATTTTTCTGCACCTGTAACTGGTTTAGAAACTTTTATATATGTGTATATACATTATCGCACAAAAGTGAGTACACCCCTCCTATTTCAGCTACTATTTTAGTAAATTTCTCAAGGGACAATACCATAGAAATGAAACTTCGATATATTTTAAAGTAGTCAAGGTGCAGTTTGAATCAAAGTATAGATTTACTGTCCTCTAAAAATAACTTAACATGTATGTCATGTAACCAAGCAAAGCCAAAAGTCCTCTTCATCATGTTCTTGCTTTTGTCGTCTTAGCAGGACCATTAATTTGTGTATCTTATATCAGACCAGTTAGAATTTGGTGCTTGTAAATTTCTCTCATACTGACCAATGGATGTTCAACATGGCACATCATGGCAAATAACTTTTTTGAGAATTTGAATTGTTGCTCTCCACAAAGATGGCTAGAGCAATAAGAAGGACGATAACACCCTATAACTGAGTTACAGTAAAGTGGCCAGGTTCATACAGAGGTTTCCCAAGATGGGTTCCACTCTGAACAGGTCTCACAAGGGTCGATCAAAGAAGTTGAGTTCTCGTGCTGTGCTTCAGTTGCAGAAGCTGCTTCAAAAAACAGACGCATGAGTACTGCCAGCATTGCTTTAGAGGTTGCAGAAGCGGAAGGTCAGACGGTACACCTCCCACTGCAAGTCGGTTTGCATGGCTGTCATCCCAGAATAAAGCCTCTTCTAAAGCTGGCTCATAAGAAATGTTCCTGCCCCCCTCCCCTTTGTGGATCTTCCCACTTCGTCCAGGCCTGCCTCAGAATGTCTCTTTGAATAAGGGCCACTCTGTGCAGTTTGGGACGGTTTCTCATCAGCGCCTTGGGTGGTTCCTTGAAATTACGGAGTAAGAACGGGAGCTTTGAGGATAAATTGGACTGTAGTTAATGTCAACAGTCTGCTACATTAACTCAGGACTACTTTTTGCTTCTGATTATCATCACTGTACCCCGCAACATTGTATATCTGCTATAAATGCACATTCGGTGCAACCCAGATGAGGATGGGTTCCCTCTTGAGTCTGGTTCCTCTCACAAGTTCCTTCCTTATGCCATCTCTGGGAGTTTTTCCTTGCCACAGTCGCCACCGGCTCGGTCATCAGGGACAAACTTACTTAAAGAACATATTCACTTTTAATCACCACATTATCTGTGTAAAGCTGCTTTGAGACAATGTTCATTGTTAAAAGCACTATACAAATAAAAATGAATTAAATTGAATTGAAATCCTGCAAACAGTTTGCTGGAGACAACCTGTCCAAGAACATGAATTACTGGAACCATGTCCAGTGATCTGATAAAACTAAGATAAACCTGTTTGGCTTAGATTGTGTCCAGCATGAGTGGCCACACCCTGGCTGTTGGGAAGTTAACCTGGTGTTTGATCTGTAACTGATTTGTTGCACCTGAGCAAGTTTATAATGCTAATAAAATAATTTTAAATACTAAATATCTATTATTAGTATCTATATAATTGATAATATATATTGTTATTATTATATTTTACAAATGCATTTTATTTAATTTTATTGAATTTTTAAATTGTCGTTTTTACAATGTTCTCTTTTTATTGTAATCTGACAAAAGATAAAGATTTTCCATTAAAGATAAGGTTCACCAATATGGCAAAAAGCGTTTCCAATGTGTGGAACAATTTCAGAATAATGTTCCTCATCATTAAATTGTGAATAAAAATCTCATTTTGTACAGTAAATAATATTATCAAAAGGTTTTTAGACATTGTTATTTGTAGTTTTTGTTTGTTTGCAAGACATAAGCTATCTTATGCATTGCCTTTTAGGACAGAGCTACAGCTTCACCAGTTACCAGAGAACAACATATTTGGCATTAGCTGCCCCACAAAGGTAAGAAAAAAGAACAAAACTTAAGGAGTTGAACAAATAATTTTAGCTAAGGGGGAATATACAGTGAGGAAAATAAGTATTTGAACACCCTGCTATTTTGCAAGTTCTCCCACTTAAAAATCATGGAGGGGTCTGAAATTGTCATCGTAGGTGCATGTCCACTGTGAGAGACATAATCTAAAAAATAAAATCCAGAAATCACAATATATGATTTTTAAACAATTTATTTGTATAATGCAGCTGCAAATAAGTATTTGAACACCTGTCTATCAGCTAGAATTCTGACCCTCAAAGACCTGTTAGTCTTCCTTTAAAATGTCCACCTCCACTACATTTATTATCCTAAATTAGATGCACCTGTTTGAGGTCGTTAGCTGCATAAAGACACCTGTCCACCCCATACAATCAGTAAGAATCCAACTACTAACATGGCCAAGGCCAAAGAGCTGTCCAAAGACACTAGAGAAAAAATTGTACACAGCCACAAGGCTGGAAAGGGCTACGGGGAAATTGCCAAGCAGCTTGGTGAAAAAAGGTCCACTCTTGGAGCAATCATTAGAAAATGGAAGAAGCTAAACATGACTGTCAATCTCACTCGGATTGGGGCTCCATGCAAGATCTTACCTCATTGGGTCTCAATGATCCTAAGGAAGGTGAGAAATCAGCCCAGAACTACACGGGAGGAGCTGGTCAATGACCTGAAAAGAGCTGGGACCACCGTTTACAAGGTTACTGTTGGTAATACACTAAGACGTCATGGTTTAAACCAGCACATGTCCAGGCACGTCTTAAGTTTGCCAATGACCATTTGAAAGATCCAGAGGAATCATGGGAGAAAGTCATGTGGTCAGATGAGACCAAAATAGAACTTTTGGGTCATAATTCCACTAAATGTGTTTGGAGGAAGAAGAATGATGAGTACCATCCCAAGAACACCATCCCTACTGTAAAGCATGGGGGTGGTAGCATCATGCTTTGGGGGTGTTTTTCTGCACATTCGACAGGGTGACTGCACTGTATTAAGGAGAGGATGACCGGGGCCATGTATTACGAGATTTTGGGGAACAACCTCCTTCCCTCAGTTAGAGCATTCAAGATGGTTTGAGGCTGGGTCTTCCAACATGACAATGACCCGAAGCACACAGCCAGGATAACCAAGGAGTGGCTCTGTAAGACAATATTTAAAAAAATAAATATTAAAAAAATCATACATTGTGATTCTGGATTTTTTTTTTTAGATTATGATTATTTAGAGGATTTGTTTTTAGAATATGTCTCTCACAGTGGACATGCACCTACGATGACAATTTCAGACCCCTCCATGATTTCTAAGTTGGAGAACTTGCAAAATAGCAGGGTGTTCAAATACTTATTTTCCTCACTGTATTTCCACAGTTCTTATTTTTAAATAAAATAAACCACTTTTTAAAACTGTTTCAGAGCTGACCCTCTATGTAAACTCTAGGGGTATTATCTGTATGTGTATCCTATTTGTTTAATGCTTAAATGATGTGCTGTATAACTGTTTTCCTATTCTAATATATTTCTAATGAAAATATCTTAATATTCTATTTAAACTTTACTGTAAGTGATTTCTCATGTTTAATGTCTTGTGTTTATTTATTATTATTATTATTATTATTATTATTATTATTATTATTATTATTATTATTATTATTATTATTATTTGGGATGAAAATGTTAAAAAAACCTCGCAACCCTTTCTTACAAGTTTTGGCCAACTGTATTTAAAGTTCAAGATTATGTTCACCAGACGATCATGTTCATCTGTTAATTTTCAAGTCCCTAAAGCTGACAAGCTTTCTAAAATAATTACAATAAAAACAAAATAAATACCCCATGTTTTTTGTATCTGTAATCATTTTATTTTTTAAATTTGAATAATAAGTTTGTATTCTTTGTTAAACTCACTCAGTTAAATTCTCTCACAGGTGGATGAGAAGCAGAGGGCTACAGTGGAGTTTGGAAGACTTTTAGCAGCCATGAACACTCTTGGCTTTTCCCGGGATGAACAGCGAGCCATATGGCATGTGCTGGCTGGAATATACCACTTGGGCATGGCTGGGGCATGCAAAGGTAAGTCTACAGCACCTGCAATTTTAATAGAGGCAAGTAGTCAAGTAAATCTTGATCGTCATCACAGCCATATACAGTATACAGTACACAGTGAGAAGAAATAACCCTTCCCATTGAACCAAAGGTGCAAAATACATGGGCATGACATTAAAAAAGTGCCACGACAATAGAAAGCATGCAGGGAGCAGGTAGGGGTAATTGTCAGTGTGCATACCAAGATAAGCAAAAGAACACAAATACTTTAACATGACAATATGATAAACACAAGGTCCAAAGTTAATTTAGTAAAAATTGTTAAGGCAAAACTTTAATAATTCCAAAAAGGTTGGGACACTGTGTAAAATGCAAAAAAAGTAATATAATGGTTTGCAAATCTTAAAAAATCTTATTCACAATAGAACAGAGAACATAAAATTTTAAACAGAGGAAATTTAACATTTTATGGAAAAATAAGGTAATTATGAATTTGATGGCTGGCACATGTTTTTGATGCTGGAAAAATAAGTTTTAGAGTGTCTTAGAGATGAAAAGAGTAATAGACATTTGCCAATCTGTGAAAAAATGCATTTACAAATTGTGGTACAATGTTCATCAAAATAAAATTGTGAAGCTCATCATTTACAGTACATAACATCTTCAAAGTTTCAAAGAACCTGGAAATCACTGTGTGTAATGGCACAGAAATCAAAACTGGATGCCATATAATAAGAAAAGAAAAATATAATAAGAAAAGAAAAATATAATAAGAAAAGAAAAATATAATAAGAAAAGAAAAATATAATAAGAAAAGAAAAATATAATAAGAAAAGAAAAATATAATAAGAAAAGAAAAATATAATAAGAAAAGAAAAATATAATAAGAAAAGAAAAATATAATAAGAAAAGAAAAATATAATAAGAAAAGAAAAATATAATAAGAAAAGAAAAATATAATAAGAAAAGAAAAATATAATAAGAAAAGAAAAATATAATAAGAAAAGAAGGCAGATAAATAAAGATATAAAGATATATACATATATATGTATATATACATACATATACATATATATACACATACACAGAAAAATGTACACAGAAAATGTTTATGGCAGTGTGCAGTTAACCAGTAAACCCCCAAGTGACATTCAATCTTAGTACTTAGTACAACATCCTTTTACAGTTATAACAGCTTTTAAACATGAAGCATAGCTTGACACAAGTGTCTTGCAGCGATCTACGGGTATCTTTGCCCATTCTTCATGGGCGAAAGCCTCCAGTTCAGTCACATTCTTAGGCTTGCGCACTGCACCTGCTTTCTTTAAGTCCCACCAGAGGTTCTCAATCGGATTTAAGTCTGGTGACTGCAAAGGCCACTTCAAAATGTTCCAGCCTTTAATCTGCAACCATGCTCTAGTAGACTTGGAGGTATGCTTGGGATCATTGTCCTGTTGAAAGGTCCAACGTCTTCCAAGCCTCAGGTTTGTGACGGACTGCATCACATTGTCATCCAATATCTCCTGGTACTGAAGAGAATTCATGGTACCTTGCACACGCTGAAGCTTCCCAGTACCTGCAGAAGCAAAACAGCCCCAAAGCATGATTGACCCCCCGCCATGCTTCACAGTAGGCAAGGTGTTCTTTTCTTCATAGGCCTTCTCCAAACATAGCGTTGATCCATGGGCCCAAACAGTTCTAATTTTGTTTCATCAGTCAACAGAACACTATCCCAAAACTTCTGTGGTTTGTCCACATGACTTTTGGCATACTGCAGTCGAATCTTCTTATTCTTTGGGGACAGCAAGGGGGTGCGCCTGGGAGTTCTGGCATAGAGGCCTTCATTACGCAGAGTGCGGCGTATTGTCTGAGCAGAAACTTCAGTACCCACATCTGACAAATCTTTTCTCAGTTCCTCAGCAGTCACACGGGGACTTTTCTCCACTCTACGCTTCAGGTAGCGCACAGCAGTCGAGGTCAGCATCTTCTTTCTGCCACGACCAGGTAGCGTTTCAACAGTGCCCTTTGCCTTGAATTTGCGAATGATGCTTCCTATGGTGTCTCTTGGTATGTTTAACATCTTTGCAATCTTCTTATAGCCATTGCCCTTCCTGTGAAGAGTAATCACCTGTTCTCTTGTCTTCCTGGACCATTCTCTTGACCTCACCATGTTTGTAACCACACCAGAAATGTCTAGAAGGAGCTGAGTACACAGTCATTTTAAAGCTGCCTAATTGGTGCTTATTAGGCTTTATTGCTGCTCCCTGATATCCACAGGTCAATCAATACCTGATTGAAAACACTTAATTGAACCTCTGTTCTTCAGAGTGGTAGACTTTAATGGGTTGAATAATTATGTCAATGAAGAATTCACAAAATAATCATTTACTACTGTATTACAAAACGAATTGATGTCATTTTAGTTGCATATGGTTCTTTAAGAAGTCCTTGTAGGATTTCATTCTGAATACAATTACAAATTTACACCAAATTCCCCAAAACCATTTACAGCATTGGGGGTTGAATAATTTTGAACACAACTGTATGTTTAATGTTCTATTGTAATTAAAATATGAGATTTGAAAATCATTGAATTCTGTTTCTGTTTTACATTTTACACAGCTTTCCAACTTTTTTTTGGAATTGGCACTAAAAAAAGAATAAATAAATGATGTTTACATTTGTAGCATACACCCTTATGCAGAGTGATGCACAACTGCAGTTGATAGTTTAAGGACTTAATTTAAGGCCCAGTAGTAGCAGCTTTGCGGTGCTGACTTTAGAACTCTGATCAGAAGTCCAAAGTCTTAACCACTGAGCAACCATTTCCTTACCACTGAGCTACCACTGTGTAAAGTGCAGTGGACACCTTCCCTTTAAGATTCATACATGCATTTTATTAATCCCATTCCACATTTTGTCCCCATATACTGTTATAATGGCCTAAACTCTTATGGGGGATGTTCAATACCAGGTGGATGTTCAATTCCAGGACATTGCTATTTCCAAATTTGAGTGTTTTTTTTTTTTGCATCTTTTGTTTACATTGTCAGAAAAAGCTATATATTAATTAGATGTATTGATACATTATAACATATTGTATATATACACGTATATTTTCCTGAATGATATTTGTGGTAAAAATGTGTTTTTATCTCCTCTTCTGAAGTTGGACGAAAGCAGTTTATGAATTTTGAGAGTGCTCAGGTTGCCAGTGCTGTACTTGGCTGTGAGGGAGAAGATCTACACACTGCCGTATTTAAACATCACCTAATGCAGTTACTGCAGAGGGCCACTAGAGCCACCAGAGAGCGACACATAAAAGAGGAACAAGAGGAAGGTTGGAATCACTGATTTTCATAAAAAATAAAAAATACAAACATTTTCATAGAGTTTTCAGTTAATATTCTTTTAGTCTTCTTTACAGCTCTTCTTTATTTGATTCAACCATATTGGCTTTTGAACTACTGATATGCACCATACTGTTTACTTTTTCCTTGAGAGTGTTACATACCCACTGCACAATAGCCTTACTATTTTATTTCATTTGTTTGCTGTTAGCAGTATTGGTTAAGTAAATTTAATTGTCTTTGTGCTTTATGCTGATATTCTTAGTTATATTTAAAGTTAAATGTAGCCTAACCTAAGATTCAAAACAATTATGTTGATGTGTTCGGCTTTATTTTTTATATTATTTATTTATTTATTTATAAAATTTTTATATCACAAAGACAGAAGAGCAATTGACAGTCATACCACAACCAGTGTTTTAATGTAAATGATCTATTTGTATTTTTAGGTCCTAAACTGAGTGCAGCTCAGTGTGTGGAGGGCATGGCATCTGGTCTCTATGAGGAGCTGTTTACCATTATTGTATCTCTTATTAACAGGTACACACAATTGCAGAAAAGGACATGACCTTTATGTAATTTAAATTTCATGTATAAACCAATCATAAAAGTTCTCCAAAACATACATTTTCAGAAATTTCAATATATATATATATATATATAGGCTGAGTTGATTTTAGCGTGTGTGGTACAGAAATATAAAAGCCTGGGACATGGCATTTTTGCGGTCTTGGTTCATTGCTGAAAAAGAGAACTTTGAGGTTTTTTCTGAAAGGGAAACAAGCTTTGAAGCTTTAATCGTTTTTTTGATTGAAAATGAAGTGACAAGTGAAGAACAATTAACTGTTTCAAAATCATGAATATGACATTAACACATAAAGAAGAAGCTTTCTTTAACATTTAATAACAATTAAATGTTGAGACACAGCTCTTCTCCTGGACATGAGGCAGGAATACATCAGAAATCCAGACCAACTTTTCAAAAAACATCCCATAATCATCCAGAACTTCATGTCCACCATTCTAAACTGAAAACTGTCCATCGAAAAGTCATCAATCAAGTCATATGTAACATGCTATTCTATGTATAGTAATACCTGTTGCACATATTAGGCAATATATATATATATATATATTTATATTTATATTTATATATGCTTAGGTTCGAGGACAAGAAGGTGACTCTCGTGGCCTTCTTTGGGTCCTAGATGAGGAGCTAGTCACTCCCAATTCTTCTGAGAACACTGTTCTGGAAAAGATATGTCATAACTTCAGTGATACAGGTACTTAAATCATGGGATAATGTAACTTTATTGACTAAAAATAGAATTTCTTTAAAAATTGTATTCAGACACTGTACTGTTTTTGTTGTTCTTTAGTGCGTCTGTGTGAACAGCCTCTACAATGTGAGATTGCTCATCTATCGGGCTCTGACCCAATCCGCTATGACCTTTCTGGCTGGTTTGGTCTAGTTCAGAATAACCCCTCTGCCCTGAATGCCAGCTCCATCCTGCAGAACTCTACTATGTAATTCATTTCATGACATTTATCATTGCAACACAGATTGTTTATAAAATTTCCTCTCTCTCTCTCTCTCTCTCTCTCTCTCTCTCTCTCTCTCTCTCCCCCCTCTCTTCCACACACACACAAGCACACACACACGCACGCACGCACACACACACACACACACACACAGACACACACACACACACACACACACACATGCTTATAAATGAATTTTAGACTGTTCTAGTACTTCTGCTCATTTAAATAATACATAAATTGCCACCAAAGGTGCCTTATTCTAAGTTGTTTATCACAGCTAGATGTAAATATTGCAAACCAATGCCATCGATGTATGGCAAAAACAATAGAAGTGGCCTTTACATACACTGTATAGTCATACGTTTTTATGGACACCAAACTTAAGATTTATTTGTGCTTTTGGAACATTCCATTCCATTATAATATGAAATGTTCCACTAGATTTTGGAGTGGGCTTGTGGAGATTTGTGCACATTCAGTCACAAGGGTCTTAGTAAAGGCAGGCACTGATGAGGGGTGAGGAGGCCTGGGGTGCAGTTAGTATTCCAATTTCATTTGAAGTTGAAGTTGAAGCTCTATAGCAGGCCACACAAGATTTTTCACTCCAACTCATGTGAACTATATCTTCATGGAGCTGGCTTTGTGCACAGAGACATTGTCATGCTGTAACAGGTTTTTGGTCTCCTGGTACAAATGAAGAGAAATAAAATGCTACTGCATACAAAGACCTATAAAATGTGTGCCTTTAACTTTGTGCTAACAGTTTGAGGTTGAACCCTGGAAAAGTTGGGAGTCCCAATACTTTGTTCTATATAGGGCATATAACCTATACACATGACCTAAAAAAACATGCAATGCATGATGTACTACAAACTTTAATATGGTATTTTAGGGTGGTCATAGAATAATTGTATCACAATGATAATTATGAATGGCTGATTTTCACAATTTCTCTGTTTCTGTCAGTCATGTAGTAAAGGCTCTGTTTGCTCCACGGGCCTCAGTTCCTCCTTTGTGTCGGGGTTTGGGGGGTGTCGAAGGAGGCTCACAGCGCTTCCTGGAGAGAAGTGGGAGTGTTCGGAAGACATTTACAGGAGGAATGGCTGCTATCAGGAGATACTCACACTGCATCTCTATTAAACTCCAAGCGGTAAGACTTACTAAAGTCATTTCCACAGACAGTTAAGTTTTTTGCACACTAGAATTAAAATCTGCCATCTGTGCTGGAGCTATTTATTTTTTATTTTTTGCTGTCCTCCGTCTACATTTTACTCATTCTATCTATCCCATACCCAAAAAACATTTTGCTTTTATCACTGGCATTATTATGCTCTCTCTCTCTTTCTCTCTCTCTCTCTCTCTCTCTCTCTCTCTCTCTCTCTCTCTCTCTCTCTCTCTCTCTCTCTCTCTTTCTCTATATCAGGATGCTCTAATAAACCTGATCCGTCGTGCACAGCCAGTTTTTCTACAGTGTCTAAGCGCTAAGGTTGAGGGTGGTTCCTTTGACGTTCCTGCATTACGCACCCAGCTCCACTCAACCCACTTACTGCCTTCTCTGCAGCTGTATCGTCTAGGTCTCACACATATCTCACTTACACTAAGTCACTACAATAATATTTTTTTATTCTCAAATGGCATTTATAGACAAAGCTATGTTTTAGATAAGTTTTTGATCCATTGTCTCTCTGTATCCCAGGCTACCCTGATCATATGTCCCTGAGTGATTTCCGCTGCCACTTTCAGGCATTGTCTCCTCCTGTAATGAAACGCTATGGCTCTGTATTCATCACTCCAAATGAGAGACAGGTGTGAAAATCTAAGTAGATGTGCACACACATACATGACAACTTTTAATTTATTGTCATTTTATTAGGAATTCGGTATTAAACATTAGGTGTCCAGAAACATTTAACTGATGTGGCCTTTTTTATGTGAAAGTTATGTATAACCACATCTCTTGTTTTCAGGCGGTTGAGGAATTATTGATCGAATTAGATATGGATAAGAAGAGTATTGTTTTGGGAACAAACAAGGTGGGAGTTTACATTAAAATTAAGGATCCATTAAGGATTCCATATCTCACTAATGTATGTTTTATGTGGTTTTGTGTGTTTCTCATCATCTTTGCATATATGTGTGTTAGGTGTTTTTAAAACGTGGCGTGTTGAGATCGCTGAATGTGCAAAGAGATGGCTTGGTCAACAACTGGCTGGTGCAGATGCAGGCTGCATGTTTTGGGCATTTGGCACGGCAGAGATACAGACACTTGAAGGTGAGTCATCAGTGACATATTTCGTGGATACGATTAGTTTACATAGATTTAGTTTTCACTGGTTACAGAAGTACACAAGTGAATATCCCTTTTAATAATAAAATAAAATAAATAAATAAATAAATAAATAAATATTTAAATATATAAAATTTTACTTTGCCCAAAATGTAATAAGCATTCAGAAACCTGATGGGGAAAAAAATAAGTATACCCACCCTACTTCCACAATCATTACAAGTTATTAGTGGGGACAGGGTCATTTACTCATGAATAAGTGTGACTACACCTATAAAAGTGTTCGGAAGCACTCAGGTATGCAATTGTTGATCTTTTTTTGCTGCTTTTTTTTTAACTCTAATCTCTTACTGCAAATACCTATTTATAAAAATCTGAACGATTGTATGCCTGTTCTGAGATAAGGTCCAGCAGATGGCTGTGAGATGTATCCAGCGCAATCTCCGTGTTTTAGACAGAGTGTCCACCTGGAGTTGGTGGAAAGTGCTGTGTAAAGTGCGCCCCCTGCTGGATGTCAATATAGACGAAAACAAGGTCCGGGCCAAAGAGGTAAGCATTTTATTTTTAGTTATATCGCTACAATTTTAAGTTCTATTAGCATGAACAATATAATACAGTTATATTTTATGTAATTTTATGTCAAATAATCAGTTTTTGTGTATGTCTATTTTATAATTCTAGTGTATTCAGTAAACATGCCAATCCTAACCCATAACAATTTTATAAATACAGTATACAGAGCAATACACACAATTGTTATCGGAAAAATTTTAATAACAATTGTATTATTACAAGGGTATTGTTTATACTTATAATAACAGAAACATTCTAAGTAATAAAGAGACCATCAGTTGTGTTGATGTGGACAGGGTATAAATGTGTTGCTTCATTTGTTCACGTGCTCCAGGATGAGATTGCAATACTGAGGAGGCGTCTTGAGAAGTCTGAGAAGGAACGGAATGAACTTAGACAGACTGCAGACAACCTGGAGACCAAGGTGTGTGTATCTGTACACACTGCCAATTAATTTATATAACCCCCAATGCAATATCAGATTTCTTTCATAAATCTGACTGCCAATTTAAATAATCAATAAAATAAACTTAAATAAATATGCTCCAAAAGTATTGCTTAATGTGCATTTTGTGTGTGTGTGTGTGTGTGTGTGTGTGTGTGTGTGTGTGTGTGTGTGTGTGTGTGTGTGTGTGTGTGTGATCACAGATAACGGCCGTTGTATCTGAGCTGAGTGATGAGAGGTTTCGGGGAGAGGCTGTGAGTCAGGCCTTAGACACCGAGAGAACAGAGAGACTTCGTCTCATCAAAGAAAACAAGGAATTACAGGTGTCTCCTTTCAAACTATTGTTTTATTAAAAGTCTTCAGGCCTTTCAAAACAACTATTTTACAAAAGCCTAAATATAAAAAATTAAATTTAAAGGAATAAAACATTTTGAAACTAATTGCTTATTTTTCAGACAAAGTGTTTTATTTTTATTTTATATGCTTTTACTTTGTATTTTTAGCTACACAAAAGAGCTAAGATTCATCTGCTGTGTCTTTTAGGATCGTTTGGATCAGAGTAAAGTCACTGTAGAGGCATTAGAAAAGGAGCTGGCTGAGGAGACGCAGAGAGCCAACAGCAAAGAGACTCTAAGCGGCATGGCACCTACAGGTAGCACCTTCTGCTATTTAGAATCTGCAGAATGCTATACCAATCTGTGGAAAAACTGCATCTACAAATAAAATAAAAACAATTTCAGAATAATATTCTTCAACATAAAATTGCAAAGACTTTGAATATCTCATTGCTTACAGTGCATAATTTAATATAAAGATTCAAAGAATCTGGTGAAAGGTACAAGGCCAAATGGGTTAAATGTAATTTAAATGGACTGGCAAAGGAGGCAAAGTGTGAAACTCTTCTGTGGCCAGACAAATTAAAATGTGCAATTCTTTTTGGAAACAATGGATGGCACATTCTCCAGACTCCAGTTATCCGGAGTGACCATCTGGCTTCCAATCAGTGTTCATTTCAAAAGCTGCCATCGCTGATGGTTTGGGGATGCATTAGTGCTTATGGAATGAGCAGCATGCACATCTGAGAAGGTATCATCCTATGATTGGAAACATTTGGCATAATATGAGATGCACGAATAAGAGAAAGAAGACCCAGGACAGTAAAATTCTGTATCAGACATGAATAGGACAACATTCCTCTCCCAAAACTTCAGCAAGTTTTCTCCTCAGTTCCCAGAGGTATACAGACTGTTGTTAAAGGAACAGAAGATGCTAAACCATTGTAAACATGGCCCTTTTCCAACTTTTTTGAGATGTATTACAAACATTAATTTCAAAATAACCTTATTTGTGCTTAACATTTTACATACATGTACTCAGTTTAAACATTGTGTAAACAGTTTAAACAATGTTTTCTTTGTTCGATTAATGTATAAAATATAGGCTTATGAGATTTGCAGATTCCAGCATTCCAACATTTTTGGAATTGGAGATGTATCTTGGGAAGCATTGCTACAGTATTTGATAGATATAAACCTGAATTAAGACATGAAATTTTATTCCTTTATGTGGTTTTTATTCCAAACATAGTTGCTGTAGTGTAAATAAATTGTAATTTATGTTGAAATAAATAAATAAATGTGTATGCTTCAGAGGGTGAACTACAGCTGCAGCTGGATTGCGCACAGACAGAAGTGGAGTTTCTACGAAGACGTTTGCGTCAGACAGATGAGAGGTTTGAAGCTGAAAAAGAGGCACGGGTACTTTTGGACACCAAGGTACTAAAGGAATCTTTACTCATCATTTAGAGTGGTATTCCTATAAACATAACATAACTAACTGTGTATAGAATAAATAGTAGGTGAGTTGCATCAGTTGATTCTACATGTGCTCTGACCTAAACTGATCTAACACTCTATCAAATCATTAGTTTATTTATAATGAAATCATTGGCAATGGAAACACATTGGCTCAGTATTTGAAATTTTGGAAATAACATGCACACTTTTCCTATTGTTTATTATATATTCCTGTGGGTGGTGCTATAACACTGTCTTCCTACCGCCAATCTAAAGGTTTTGGAGCTGCAAACCCAAGTGGAACAGTCAAAGCGGACAATCACAGAGCTGAAGCGGCACTGCAGGCACGTGACTTCTGACCTGCAAGATGCCCGTGTGATTATGGACAGCTTGCAGGCGCGCGCTCATGACCTGGAAAGGAAGCAGAGGAGGTGTGTTACTTAACTTTGGGCAAAATGTCACATTAGCATATCACAATTTATATGCATCTAATATGAATATGCCATCTTTCCTTCTCCTGTGCATATCAATATGGATCTTTGTGTGTGTGTGTGTGTGTGTGTGGGGCTATATCATGCTCATGGTTGATTATGTGTGTATGTGTGTGCTTGTGCAATTAAAAAATGCCATTTACAGGTTTGATAGTGAGCTAACCCGGGCTCTTGAGGAAGCAGATAATGAAAGAGAGCAAAAGGACAAGGCTATCCAGGAGAGTATTGCTCTGGGGGCAGATATTGTTTCTCTGCATCGGACTCTAAAGGTGTGAAACAGGGTCAGACATCAACCATCTGGGAAAAATGCATTTTAGCACAATATCGTATGAATGAGTGTTTGAATGTTTACAAAATTTACTTGGAATTTTTGTTTAAACCAGCATATGAATATAGACAATAATTTGGAACTAAAATAAACAGGGGCAAGATCAAATCGTTTTTTTACAGTAGCTCTTTGACTTCTACTTGTTGGATATAATTTCTGCCATAGTTTTATTAGAATAATAATAATCCCACCTGTTCTAGTGGTGGATTGTGTAAAGGTCTGTAAAACCATTCTCAGTGCCTCTTAATACAAGCTAGAGGTTAAGCTAAAGCAGTTAAGGGTTTAAACAACTTTGGATAAATCTAAGACCATGTCAAAACATAGGTCTTCTTTTAATGACACATCCATCAAATGTTATAGAGCTCTTAATCCATATTTATTAAAGATGATAACAGAAAAGTAGTAGACGTAAATAGAAATAGTGAATTTTTATTGTTCAAAGATTTGTAGACATTATGAAGAGTCTTTGACAAATGAAGATAAAAGCTGCATAATAGGTTGAACCATGCTATTCAGAAGCTACAATAGAATTGTCCTCTAGAATGTTTTTTTCTTTGCAAAAGAATGAGCTCAAACAATGGGATGTCTGAGATTTCTTTGTGTATTTTGGAAGGAAAATGGCTGCAGTGAGGATTACACATAGTTGGGTTTCAAGCAAAAGTTAGGGAAATGTTATTCTTCAATTGCATTAGTAATAGTAAATTGGAAGGAGGACTGGAACTGTGTAGAAATGCCATCAATCCTTCTATAATAGCAGTTTCTCTGCTTTTTAATGTAAAGGTTCAGTTCAGCTCACCTCTTTATACATTACAGTTATATTTGCTTAGATCTTACAGAGATGTATAGGCCACAATGGGTAGAACTTTATTTAGCCACTGTCTTTTTGTCCCTAACATGTCAACTAGGTTAGTATTGACTTGATGTCTGGATTGTTTATTTTGGATATTTTGTAAATTGCGTATTCTGATTCTTGCATTTTGTATTTTACAGAAATAGAAGAAAATTTAATTACATTTTATTTGTATAGCATTTTTTATCCTTGGACTGTTCTAAGGATGATTTAAAGAAATAAATAGATCACTATAAATTTCAGCATAAATTAGTCCCTATAAGTTTATCCCAAATAAAAAAGCCAGTGGCAAGGAAGAAAATTTCCTGATATGGTATGAGGTATAATCGAAAAAGGAGTTTTCTGACTATAGTAATCAAATATATAAAAACTAAACACTGTTTAGCTGATAAGATTTTACCCTATAGAATCAAAACCTACACAAGTATATACACTAAAATTACACTTTATAAATCCTGTGTGTTTATAAATCCGTCTGTCACTGACTAGGCACTACTTTATATAATGAATATTATTATAAATTAATTATTAATAATAAATAATAATAAAAATACAAAAATGTGTAAACTGAAATATACATGGATGTGTGTTTATGTATGTGTGTGTGACACTAGGTGAGTCAGTTGGAGATAGAACACTTGCAGGAACAAAAACAAGAGTTGTGTGCTCAGATCCGAGACCTGACTGTGCCCCTGAACCTTGGCTCTGACTCGGTGCCTGAGCTGAAAAAACAACTACGTGAATTTGACAGCAGAGAAAAGGAACGTGCTCAGGAGCTAGCCAATATGAAAGCCAAAATTCAGCAGCAGGAACAGGTAGCATTTCTTCTCCAGCTAAACCCACAGGAAAAATACCAACTTACATACTTTCTCTCTCTCTCTCTCTCTCTCTCTCTCTCTCTCTCTCTCTCTGATTTTCTTTGTGAAAATGGTAATCCACTCTCTACAATCCCTGCAGTGCAAATCTGATATGAAGTCCAAAGATGGTAACAGTGAGACATGTTTTATGCTGTGCTGTTACACCTAATGACATTGTTAAGCAACCAGGCTTTCAAGACGGTCAACTGCCTGCTGTTTTTATAGGGATATCTGTATGGATGACTTGCTCTCATTTGTTATCCCCCCAAGATACATCTGCGCTTTGAGATGGAGATGGAAAGAATGAAGCAGATCCATCAGAAGGAGCTTGAGGACAAGGATGAGGAGTTGGAGGATGTGCAGAAGTCTTCACAGAGACGGGTGGGGACTGATAGGAGAGGCAATTGGAAGAATAAAATGCAGAGATATGACCAAATGCAGTATAAAATGCATGATAGGACTTTGATGTTTTTTGTGTGTGTGTGTGTGTGTGTGTGTGTGTGTGTGTGTGTGTGTGTGTGTGTGTTTGTGTGTGTTTTCAGCTAAGACAGTTAGAGATGCAGCTAGAACAAGAGTATGAGGAAAAGCAAATGGTGGTGCATGAGAAACATGACTTGGAAGGACTGATTGCAACTCTGTGTGAGCAAGTAATGGAATGGACACACACAGACACACACCTCTTTTTATGTTGTATCAGCCACAGTTATTAAGAGCCAGTCAATGGTCATTTATTTTAATGCACTGTACAATCAATCACAGACTTATACACACAAGTTGAGACTTGTGTTTATGTGTACGCTAACATAGGATATTTGTCTTTCACAGTGAGCAATAGCAGTGTAATGTAATAAGAAAAAAATCCCCACATAATCTACACCCTGAGTCGGTACAATACACAGCTTCTTTTCTTGGTTTTTCTATCTATATTTACCTTACTCACCCCAGGTGGGCCACAGGGATTTTGATGTAGAGAAGCGACTCCGGCGAGATCTTAAGCGTACCCATGCTCTGCTTAGTGATGCCCAGCTGCTACTGTCCACTATAGAGCAAACCGGGCAGTGCCAGGTACCAGGAACCAAGGAGCAATTGGAGAGACTGCACTATCAGGTAGGTGCTTATGGAACTTGATTTTTGCTTTTCTGCAGTGCAACTATGTATTTCTGCGCTATATTAATTTTTTTTAGCTGCTATAAATGTAAAAAGAAATAACAAATGTAGTTAGCATCAGGAAATGAAAGGAGAACTTATAAAAGGTGTGATATAGTATGCATTATTTGAAAATGATTTATGAATTAAAAAAAATAATTATTTTTAAGTACACTATGTATTATACATATATTTTTTTGGCTGTAGTGTAGTGTATATAAAAAAAATGCAAGATAAAAAGTTGTATTTTATGAAGGACAACTTGTACAAAGATGTCCCCAATACACAAAAAAATAAAGTTGTAGTTTTTTTTATATGCAGAAACAACAAACAAATTACAGTTATTGAGCATGTATGAATTAAAGATCTAAAAAGTAATTAAGGGAAGATATCAGGTGACCAGAACTGACATCCAACTTGGACAATTGTCTGTTTCTGTTTACTTGGCAACTTATTTCTCTATATAGTCTTGATTTGTAGGGTCCTGAAGAAACATTTCTTGATAGAAGATCGTAGACTTTTTAACAGAAGTAATATTATAAGTACAAAAGGCAGGTATTTTAAGAATTTCTTTTAATATTAAATATATATGAAACAAACAAAAAAGTTATATTGCAAGATTAACTTTTAATAAAGGGTCAATGTTTTAAGGATGAAGTAATTTATCAATCCCTTTTGCAGCATTCTTTTAATTGTGTCACATAGGAAGGCTTTCATGCATGAACTGCTCATTGAAAATTTTGCACCATTTTGAAAATAACTTGTACAACAATTATTAGCTTTTGTACTTCAATTATCTTTTGACATAACTTAACTATGCTTGGGCCTCAGACTGTTACAATCTCAGACTGATACCTGGACATCCTTCTTCAGGACTTTCCAGTAGATGGTAAAATATATAGTTCTATCATAAGTAATCCAAGCCGTGAAGCAACAAAGCATTAGAATACTTCATGAGACCAATCAAAGGAAAATTTTTTGTGAATTGTTGGCCTTCTGGAAAGTATGTTAATTTACTGTATATGTACTCAATACTTGGTAGGGGTTTCTTACACATTTACACAATTACATCCTGGAACCTAATTCGGAAGATGGAAAACAAAGAAGGTGGTCCTCAAATACGACACATCAAACACCAATATACCCTTTTAACCACAAGCCATGAAATAACTACTGCATTTGCAAAGTCATTTGAAAATAACTCCTCATTAGAAAAGTGTAGACCTGAGTTCAGCAGAATATGAATTCAGCAGGAGCAAAAACTCATAAATCTTTATTCAGATAGCACTGAACCATAAAACCAGCCAATTACTATATACCAACGCTCCAGTGCCCTCAAATGAGCTCACAATACCGCAGTTGGTCCTGACAGAATCAATTATGAGATCTTGTAAAATTTGCCTCACACACAAAAATTTGCCTCACACACAGTATTACTAATTCTTGGTCCCCTGGTTGTCTAGTGGTTAGGATGCGGTGCTCTCACCGCTGCGGCCCAGGTTCGAGCCCTGGTCAGGGAACCAACCCCAGCCACTCTTCGTGCCGGGCCCAAGCCCGGATAAATGGGGAGGGTTGCGTTAGGAAGGGCATCCAGCGTAAAAACGTGCCAAACCAAACATGCGGATGATCCGCTGTGGCGACCCCTAATGGGAGATGCCGAAAGAAAGTTAACAGTATTACTAATTCTTCTCCAAATCTTTAATACCATATGGAGAACAGGAAATGTAATAACATTTTGGAGGGATTCCCAAACTAAATGAAGGCCACAGTAATGCAAATAATTGTCGTCCAACTGCTATGACCAGCTGTTTCTGCAAAATCATGGAAAGAATGGTCAGTGGCCGCCTGGTGTGGATACTGGTGTAAAGAAATAAGATAAGATAATAAGATAAGATCAGCGATTATCATTGTGGGTTTAGACGACGCAAAAGTACTTTAGACCATCTAGCCTGACTGGAGTCATACGTTCAGGAAAGTTTAATTAAAAAAGAACATGCAGTAGCTGTATTTTTTACCTAGAGAAGACATATGATACCACTTGGAGATATGGTATTATTAATGACCTACTCTATAGGCGATGGGTTTTAAAGGCAGTCTACCCATTTTTATTAACAACTTCCTATTTAACTGAACTGTCAGTGTTTAAATAGGAATAGGAGTACTATTAAATGTACACACTCAGAAACTGGGAGTCCCGAATAGAAGCATCCTTCCAGTCACTTTCTTCAGTATAAAAATCAATAGTATAATTAAGGTCATAGAGCCTCATATCTTTCGTAGTTTTTATGTTGATGACATATGCACAGGCTACTGAGGAAAAAATATGAACAGCTACAGTTGCAGTGGTGTGGAAAAGTGTTCCTGATTTCTTATTTTTTTCGCATGTTTGTCACACTTTAATGTTTCAGAGCATCGAACTAATTTAAATATTAGTAAAAGATAACACAAGTAAACACAACATGCAGTTTTTAAATTAAGGTTTTTATTATTGCGGGGAAAACTTAATCCAAAACTACATCGGTTTTATTTATCACAGCAAGTTTTCCAGGTCCTGATGCAGCAAAACAGCCTCAGAGCATCACACTACCACCACCATATTTTACTGTTGGTATGAGGTTCTTTTTCTGACATGCAGTGTTACTTTTATGCCAGACGTAATGGGACACACACCTTCCAAACTTTAACTTTTGTCCCGTCAGTCCACAGAGTATTTTCCCAAAAGTCTTGGGGATCATTAAGATATTTTCTGGGAAAACTGAGATGAGCCTTCATGTTCTTTTTGTTCAGCAGCGGGTTTCATCTTGGATCTCTGCCATGTAGACCATTTTTGCCAAGTCTGTTTCTTATGGTGGAGTCATGAACAATGACCTTAACTGAGGCAAGTGAGGCCTGCAGTTCTTTGGATGTTGTTGTGGGGTCTTCTGTGACCTCTTGAATGAGTCGTCAATGTGCTCTTGGGGTAATTTTGGTCGTCCCGCCACTGCTGGAAAGGTTCTCCACTGTTCCTTGTATTTGCCATTTGTGAATAATGGTTCTCACTGTGGTTTACTGGAGTCCCAAAGCTTTAGAAATGACCTTAAAACCTTTTCCAGACTGATAGATCTCAATTATTTTTCTTCTCATTTGTTTCTGAATTTCTTTGGATCTTGGCATGATGTCTAGCTTTTGAGGATATTTTGGTCTACTTCACATTGTCAGGCAGGTCCTATTTAAGATATTTCTTGATTACAAATATTTAAATTAGTTTGCTGATCTGAAACATTAAGGTGTGACAAACATGCAAAAAAAAAAAAAGAAATCAGGAAGAGGGCCAACACTTTTTCACACCACTGCATGTATAAACAGGATAAAAAATATTGGTCAATTAAAAGACCAAGACAGTATATATGCATTTTTATCTTCTCCGTTCTCAACATCCTGATCCAAACCTACATATGGAGGGTGAACCCATCAAAACTGATAAATACATTTTTGAGACTGGTGTTGAACTTTTAATCCACATATGAGAGCCTTAAGCAAAGAATGTTTCAAACTATGGGTATTTCAAAAGTATTGGCTAAGACAAAATAGGGTGCAGAACCCACTTTGCTCCTGCACCTCTACAGAGTATTAGCCTTACAAAATGTGGTTAAACTCAAGGTAAACGAAATAATCCAGACCTTTTAGATTAAACCACATCTAGAGAACCTTAATAACAATCTTTTAAAACAGTATTATTGTTCCCCTGTGCCTGGAGTTTGAAAAAGCCAACCGTTATTCATATTCTCTGTATTAGAAAACAGAAACTCTGACCTCAGACCATTAATTAACTTATACCTCACAAACAAATGGGAGTAGGAATGTATAAAAATAGTGTATATACATACACGTATATCTATCTATCTATCTATCTATCTATCTATCTATCTATCTATCTATCTATATATATATATATATATATATATATAGAAATCTGTATAAAATTCTGAGGCAGGCAAAACTTGTAGTTTTTTAACTGTTCATCTAGAACTTTTTGATTTCCTGGATGACTTGTCAGTGACATTTTGGTTGTCTGGCCACTTCTGATAGAAATCAACACTCTATAACACGTTTTCTTTATTTTCTAGGGTCATATACTGTATTTATAGGTGACTTTCTTTCATTTCGTTTGGAATTTCTTTTCATTCTTTCATTTTGTACTGCTGATTGATATCTTCTAGCCTAAATCACTTTGTTTTATTTTAGTAATGTTTGGATTTAACAGGGCTGGCAGTAATCAGGGATGTGTTAAGTTGAATTGAATCTAATTAGTAATAAAAACATTTGTTAAAGAGTTGTTTGAGTGACTAAAAGGGCAATTATTTTTTGCACACAGACCCACACAGTTGGTGTTTGTTTATTTTTACAAAGGAAATGATGATTTTAAATATTTATATTTTATGTTTAATGTATTAGATTCAATTATATTTAAAGGTTTAACCTGTCTGTTGTCTAGTACTGTGCAAATCTGTGCAATGTTCTAGACAATTCTTAACATAATTCCGGTTTATAATTACATTAAATGTTTAAAAATACCATCTGTTCTGTGTTGAAGACTTTGCCATGCTGAGAAGCTTTACAAAGCATCATTAGTGTACTAAAACAGTTGAGATCCTTTCCATTAATGTTAAAAAAGGCTCCTTCTAACAGCATTAATCTTTTTTCCCACTTTAATCTTTGTCTTAGACTTGTTTACATTGCATTTCACTGTGTACATTTAGTATACAAACAATGCTTAACAATATAAACCTATAATTTATTTTTAAAACTGAATATATTGTCCAAGGCATGCTGCTACACAACATTTCCTTTTTTTTTTTACTTTATTTTAACTGTGGTATAAATGACTTTTCAAATAGAACTGTGATGTATTTTATTAGCATGATTACATATTTATTATACATTACATCTAAACGAACATTTGTACTCAGCTGAATACAATTTTTGTTAAAATTTCATATTTTTAAGTAAAAACCTGTTTAATTAAATATTAAGTGCTTGCATGTCTGTGTATATAAGCTTGAGGAGAGTGAGGCACGACGTTTAGAGGCCGAGAGTGTGCAGAAAACTCTTTCCATGGAGCTGGAGAATGCACAGCTTGAGCTGGAAAACATATGCAAACAGAAGAGCTTGGTGAGAAATGTTTTGAATAAAACATATAGCGAAAACATGTAAAATGCCTTTTCACTAACCACTTTTTCTTGTGTGTTAGGTGGATGAACAGTTAACTCAGCTGCAATATGAGAAGACTGACTTCCTGAAGAGGCTGGAGGAAGACCAAGAGGATCTCAATGAGCTTATGAAAAAACACAAAGCCCTTATTGCTCAGGTGTCTATGTGTAAATGCACAATGCGTATTAACTTATTTATTGGTATATGTCTGAACTGTGTTTATTTAAAAGTAATAAGTGAAATGCAACAGCAGTGCCATTTGTTTGTGTCCTTAGTCTTCTAGTGACATCACTCAAATACGGGAGTTGCAGGCAGAGTTGGAAGAAGTAAAGAAGGAAAGACAGAGTCTACAGGAGAAGGTTAGATTTGACATGGTATTCAGGAATGAATAAATATGGACATTGTGTACTTTCCTGAGCCAGGAATTTAAAACATCATAACTGGTGTCTGTTTGTGAGAAGACTGACAGACACTTAAAAATGGTAAATCAGTTTGGAATTTAGAAACGCTTTAGCCCCTGGCAGGTTTACAACAAACACCTATTACCTTTACTATGCAATGGCAATAGAGTTGTATCCATCTTATCTATCTGTTTTGTTCCACCTCATTTCTGCTCACCCACATTCTAAATCTCTTAGCTGCAAACCAGTGCAGTGCACTTACAGTTCCTGGAGTCTTCAACAGTGGCCAGAAGTATTGTGAGCAAGCAAGAGGCACGTGTATGTGACTTGGAGAACAAGCTGGAGTTTCAGAGAGGCCAGGTCAAGAGATTTGAGGTTGGCAGAGATGAATCGCCTTGCCTTTTGATCAGCTTGTTATATTGGCAATATTTGTAGCATATATTATCAGAATATAAAACAACAAGTACCCTTAAATGTTCTTTAGTTTGTCAAATTGGATATAGCTATATCAATTAACCACTCGTAAGTAATTTATGAGTGTAAGAGTGCAGTTATACTTTGTTTTTTTGGTTTTTTTTGGCCTACACCTTCATGTACACTGTAATAACTTTTTTACTGATGCGTTTTTATGTGTATAGGTTCTAGTTCTGCGTCTGAGGGACAGCGTGGTGAGGATGGGTGAGGAGCTGGAGCAGTCTGCTCAGGCTGAGGCAAGAGAGCGAGAGAACTCACATTACTACCAGCAGAGGCTGGAAGACATGAAACTAGAGATGGAGGATCTAAGCCTTAGAGAGCAGGAGAGCAGCCGTCGGCGCATGGAGCTGGTAGACACTCACTATCTCTCTCTCACACACACACAAACAAACTCTCGCAAGTAATTTTGTCATGTCTTTTCCACAATGATTGATTCTGACTCAAGGTTTTCCAAGTACATAGGTCAAACATCTTGATGCTTAGGTTATTTGTACGAGTCAAGTTTTAAGGTTGCCAGGTTTGACTAGATTCTCCAAAACAAAAGAGAATTAAACTTTTTTTGGACAAATAGCTATTTTTTCTTTTGTTGTGAAATTCAATTATATATCAATAACATACATTACTTATTTTGCTTTGAGCATGATATATAATTTAGATTTTTTTGTAGTGAATATTAACATTTAGTGACTTTCAGCAGGTAATTGACAATACTATTTAATGAAGCCATGAAATACAAAATTTAGGTCATAAATGTAAAGGAAAGTTAAATGTCATATCTGCGAGTTTATGTAAAATATTTTAATGGAGACCTCTAAAACCCCATTGAATATTGCTGCCATTGCAGTATACCACAATATCACAGATACTGTAGCACCTTTAGCTAATAGCTATTTACCACCAGATAGGATTTATGTAACTGTAGTAGTAATATTTGTTCATATATCTTTCATGCTACTAGTTTCGTTCCTAATTTCTGGTAAACATGTGCAAATGTGGTTTAGCGACAACTGTCTTTTCAAAAATTGGCTTAATGAGATGGTTCTAGAGAAATATTGCTTCTGCCTGTCATTACACTTTACCTCTCTATACTGCTTGTAAGCAAGACATATTATTATGCTAAAATGATATTGAGTCCTTGAGAGTATACAAAATGATACTGTATAATTCAATTTAACTTCTATTCATTCAACAATGGACATTAATCCAAAGCAGCTTTACAGATTTAAATAGATTATGAATATAATGTTTAAATTTTTTAAATCATTAGATATGTGTATCCCTATTGAGCAAGCCAATTGCAACAGTGGCAAGGAAAAACTCTTTGATATAGTAAATGGAAAAAAACCTTGATAAACCCATCCTTATCTGGGTGATACAAAATGTCCATTCTTTATAGTTACACTGATTGAAACTTGAATGCAAAAACTGTATTTATAACCAGCATCCAGACATCCCAGTTCACTAAAACACTATATCCATTCAGATCCGCTCCTTTACATAAGAAATTTTTTTTTTACTAAAGGCTTGACTAAACAAAGGTTTCCAATCTAGTCATAAACAATCACATTTTTTCCCCAGTCCCAATCTCTAAATGGAAGGGTGTTCTATAACCGTGGGTCATTAAGAAAGCTCTGCCCCCTCCTGTAGTCTTCACTATTCAAGGTACCAACAAATTGCCTGCACCATTTGTTTGAAGTTGGCGTGGCAGATCATAATCGACCAAAGATCTTGCTTAGGTACTGGGAAACGAGACAATTCAGTATTTTGTCAGCAGCAGTATTTTATATTTAATACATGATTTGATTGGGAGCCAATTAGGAGTGGATATTATGATGTGGTCATCACTCCTTTTTACATAATTATTCATATTTAAACATGAGAAAGGAAGCATTTAAATGAGAGCAGCTAAAGGTATGTAATATCATTTGACCTTTGTGTTAAAAATTAAATGCATGTCTATTGATGCCTATTACATTGCATTCAGCTAGGAGAGAATTACAGAATTACATAATATGCTGCATATACTGATCATATATTTGCAACCATATACACACACACACACACACACACACACACATACATACACACACACACACACACACACACACATACACGCACGCATACACACATTGTGATGCTCTCTGGGTTATTGGAGAAGGAAAAGGAGGGGCCACTCATGGAGGTGCAGTTGTCATGGAGATGTGAGGAGTGGAAAGAGACTTCTTGTATCAATAACCTTAAAGAGACAAAAGGAATGAATCATAGGCAGATTGTATCTGGTCAGGAGGCTGAAGCCAGAGTTGGAGAATGAATTATGAAAATAACCAAATTTTAATACTTTATTATTCTTACAATGTAAATATTGCCAAAACCAAGCTTTACTTTTCTAAGCTGTAAACAAAGTATTTTTTCGGTTGAACTGGAAAAAAAAATTGTTTTAGTAAAGTAAAGAAAATTAATAAAAAATGTATTTCCTGACCTCTTCCCAGGAAATGCAAGTAGAGGAGCTTAGTGCAGTGAGCCAGACTTTACAAGCTGACCTGGAGACATCAATCCGGCGTATCGCTGATCTACAGGCTGCCCTGGAGGAGGAGGAGTCAAGTGATGAAAGTGACACAGAAAGGTATGACCTTTACAGGGCTTATGTTAATACAGTGATGGAAACAGAAATTTTTCCTTATTATTTTGCAATATTGTCACTGATTTTTCCTTTGGCTAGCATAAACTTATATAAATTATAACTTGTTTGTGAAGCTTTTCTTAGATTTAGAGACCCTCTGTTCAGCCCTAACACTACACTTTCCGTCTCTCTCTCTTTTGCTACACAGTGTACAGACTGCTGTGGAGTCCTTCTCTAGAAGAAGAGAAATGTATGCATTCCCTTGCCCTCCTGTATTCTCCCCTGTTCTGTGTGTGGGCATGATGGCATGGACGTGGGTTTTGGGATACAGGATCTTCTTGTGCAGCATGATTTAACTTCATCCGAAATCCTGCTGGTGCTCAGCTGAAGCTGTGCTTTATCTTTGAGCAGCATACAGCAGCATTTGCTTTATACATAATAGCTATTTTTCTTTTATACTGCTGTTTGGAGCAAAAAAGACCATAGTATAAATATGTTGGCCCCAATTTCCCAAAAGCTTTACAGTGGTAATATAAACATTATGTATATAAAAAAACACACCAGATATTGACTGGTTTTTAGGCCCCCCAGACCCCCAATACAATAAAACGGCACATTTTAAAGTGCCGTTTTATTGTGGCCAGCCTAAAGCACACCTGTGCAATAATCATGCTGTTTAATCAGCATCTTGATATGCCATATCTGTGAAATGGATGGAATATCTCAGCAAAGGAGAAGTGCTCACTAACACATTTAGAGAGATTTGTGAACAATATTTGAGAGATATGGGTATTTTGTGTACATAGAAAAAGTCTTAGATCTTTGAGTTTAGCGCATGAAAAATGGGGGCAAAAGCAAAAGTGTTGCGTTTATAATTTTGTTCAGTGTGTGTGTGTGTGTGTGTGTGTGTGTGTGTGTGTGTATATATATATATATTGTATATACAAGGGCTGTCAAAATGAACGCATTAATTTATTAACACACGATTATGCACATTTTTATATTTCTAAAAAATATATATTTAAAAAAAAAGTTAAATTAAAACCTTCAACGCAACACACATTTATTCACGTCATTTGTTTATTCAGATATAAAAATAATAAACTCCACCAAAAGAATCATTTTTAATTACTACACATTTGTTTTAATGATGCACAAATTCTGCCATAATGCAGACAACTGGCAATTAAATCCGTCCGTATTAAAAAATAGCAAAAGTTCAGTTTGGTGTCCTGATGATTTACATAATTTAAAAGTCAAGTCAAGTTTATTTCTATAGCGCTTTTCACAACAGACATTTTCTCAAAGCAGCTTTACAAAAATCAACAGTTAAGGTAAATGGTGTGCACTTATCCCTGATGAGCAAGCTGTGGCGACTGTGGAGAGGAAAAACTCCCTTAGATGTTATGAGGAAGAAACCTTGAGAGGAACCAGACTCAAAAGGGGAACCCATCCTCATTTGGCTGACATCAAGAGTGTGATCATAAATCTTTAAACAATACAGAACACTGGAGAGTGAGAACTAACAGGAGTACTGGAGTGTAAGATTATAAGTAATGTCCATTCTACAGTCTTATACAGTCATTATGGTTAAAAAACTAGGAGCTACTGAGTAACTTATAAAATAGGTCCACATTTGTGATCATCACAGCTCCAACACCAGATATTCCTATGTTAAAATAAAGGTACATTTAGACCATTTAGACAATGTGTTGCGATTAATCACGAGTTAACTCCTGACAATCATGCAATTAATTGCAGTTAGATATTTGAATCGATTGACAGCCCTAGTTATATTTTATAGAATGCAAGTGACAGGATGGTGATAAAGTAGTAAAACCGGGTGACTTCTACTGGGGATAGAAGGATGGTTTCTTTATACACTAAACAGCCTGTTGCAGCTTTATTTTTAATTTTCTGAGCACCTGCACATACAGCAGTCTCTCCTGGTAAAAACAACAACATTTAACTTGCAAAATATTTGAAATAATAAATCAGTTTGGATCAGCTAATAAAAAATGGCACATTAACTTATCACAAAAAACAAACAAAAACAAACATTGTTATGGTGTTGACCACTTCAACTCCAGGATCTTTGGCTTTTGGCAGGCTTTAACACCATCTTTTATGTGAGCACAACATTAATGAATCTGCTCCATGATCACCGAGTCATGCAGAGAGACTTCTAATAATGACAGTGGTCCAAAGATAAAGAGTCTCTGTTAACGAGCCCACGGTTTGCTACATATGTATATGTACAGCTGAGTGTATCACTATGAACATCCAAGGCAATATCACAGTCTTTCAGTCTTGCCAGCATGTGTATGTTGGCACACGTGTGCTGAAATAATCAATACTGGGTTTGTACAGTAAAATAGCAGTTCCTGTTTGATGAAAAAGGTTTGAAGAATTTGAATCAAAGGGCTCCAAATAACACCAGGCTTTTGTGACAGGGACAATGCATCCAGTGTGGGCTCCAGCATTGGTACAGAGGACACTGGTAAGGGCATTCAGCACTGGCTGGGGGTGCCACGTGGGGGTCATAAGGTTTGCGGAAGTCGAGGTTCTTCATACGCTGGAAGCACCACTGGCAGACAGTCAGTTACAGACAAAATTAGCAACTACAGCTTCAGGTAATTACCACAAAGCAAAATTCGACTTAAAATTAAGAGAAATAAATCATCATTTGCTCTATTTATTTTTACATTATTTAATAAAAAAAATGTAATGACCATTTGTATATCAACAGATCATGTTCTCAGGAACTGGAGGATGACGTTGCTGAAAGCTCTAGAATTCTGCCTAGGGCATCATCCTCAACGGCATTATCTGAACTACTGGAGGGCTTACGGAAAAAGCGGGCTGGGTGGGATAAAAGTTCAGAGGTGAATGAAGGCAGTACAGTATCACTACCCATTTACCAGCCCACAGCAGCCTCCAGCCTGCGTCGCCGAGCCATCAATCTGTCCCAAGACACAAGCGAGAGCATGGAGGAAACAGTGCGTCCTGGCATCCTGAAAGTTCCCAGCCCTTTGCTGCCACGTGCTTCTAGCCTGCGCTCCCTGTCCGAATCCACAACATCCACCTCCTCATCCACTATGAGCAAGGCAAATCGCTTTGGCTCGTGCGATTTAGTAACAGCTCAGCCATCATCCTTGCAAATCTCCAACCTCTCTATCCCAAAGGAAAGGGATGAGGATCCAGGTGCCCAAACCTTGCCTGGCCATGGCACTCATCCACAAGTCCGCAACAGGCTGTTCAGGGCTTTGACTAGTGAAAGTGGTGAAGAGGCAATGCTTGGGTCAGAGCCACTTGTCTTTCAGAATCGGCATCTACTAGGAAATTCTGAAACAGACAAAGAAAGCAATTTCGGGGACACCAACTCTGACATTGCCCCAGCCATTCGTAGATCACAGTCTATAAGCAGCTTAGCAAGTAGCAGCTCCAGAGGGGGTCAGCGTCGCACCCTAAGTGTTCACTTTGGAGAGCTGCCACCCTCAAGGTCACTGTGCAAGGATTCCGATTCAGACTCTTCTGATTCCGAAGGCTCTCAGCACCGAATAGGACCACAAGAAAAAAGGCTGGAGGCTGAAGGAAGTGAAGGAGATATAAATTTAGTGATGAAAAAGTATCTGAGGAAAGCTGAGGTTGACTAAATAAATGTAAGAAATTGGGTGAAAATTTGGCAATGGTTTTGTTACAAATTTAAAGAGGCAGTGTATATAGAGTCACAAATCTACCTATTAAAACTTTGACTAGATAATGACCGAAAATGTTAAACATTTTCTAGCTACCCCAAATGCAAATCAACCACATTATTGAAGGTGAAAACATTCTGCATATTCAAAACCATACACATGAATAAAGGATTTGAATGAGAAATGTTGTTCATTTTTCTAGTTCATAAACCTTTTTAAAACAAATCAACGTATTTTTAGGTGTTAAGTGTTAAGCAGTCTACTTAATAACCTAAACACTAAAATATATTCTCTGGAGCCTTAAATATCCATAAAAGCTGATCGGACAAGCTTGTTGGCTCAGCATTAACTAAAATTGACCCTTTAATAAATTATGTATCCCATCCATAAGTGGGCTGACTCAAGGTCTACTGTCATGTGACTTGTGAGAATCAGCACTGACCGCAACATTCAGAAACAATTTATATAAAAAAAAAAAAAAAAGAGGCAAGGCCGATTTTGCAGTAAATGTTTATTTTTTTTACATTTTATAATCTAAGGACGTGTGTGTGTGTTCGGTTAACTCTAAGATTTACTCCGAGTTGGTTTTTGTTCCATGATTACATTGGAACTGGATTACAGAAAGGGTACATTAAAATTTTTACATCTCCAGTACGATTACAGTATTAAATCTTGAGTTTAAAAAAAATAAAATTAAAAAAATTTAATAAAAAAAAAAATAACACCCCACACCACAACCCTATGACACACAATTACTTCTACCCCTGGGAGGATTTAATCAAATCAACTCTTTGCATTATCTGTTTTGCTGTGCATCACCAAGTGCAAATCAGCTGTGCAGCCATGGTAATTAACATTTTTTAAAGGGGGAAGAAGAGAAGGGGAAAAAAAAAACCTTTACATTCTTGCCCATTTCAGGTTTCAAGTGTTAAAGGGCAGCAGCTAAAATGCTAGTTTCATTTGCCACCATCTTTTATTATACCCTCCATTTAAAAAAAAAAAAAAGCATGTGGTGAGCTGTAGATTAGACATGCATCTGGCTCAAACTAAAGGATGTTTTTGTATATACTGTTTCACTACAAACTATGGCAGGGGTACGCAAGTCTTTGTGGAACAGATCTTTTTAAACCTCAGATATAGATAGCTACATTAAATTTCCTTTATTAAATGTAAGCCAATTGTTCAAAATAATTAATATAGGTTAACGTTTACTCCAGTAAGCTGAAAACACCAACACTGCACTTTAAGTCACCCGCCTCACTAAATACTAAGATTAGATTAATTTCATCCAGTTTCTTCATGTCTGACAAACAGGAAACATTTATTTTGCAATTTTATTACTAAAAGCCAGTATGTAGTTGCAGTGCAAGACAAGCATAAGCATTTCAAAGTGTGCACACCAAAAGGCCTTTTTTTTTTTTTACAACTGCAGTGTAAATAAAGAATGCTACAGACCATGTTGCTATGAATTAACTAGTATTGAAACAGTCCTGTTAAAGCTTTTCACTTGTGCTTGGTCAAACCTTTGCAGCCAATGGCTTTCTACCCCTTCCTTTTCCCTGGGGGAAGAAAGAAAGCTGTTAATGTTAACCATTTTTAGATAAGTAAAGCTTAATATCATTTTAATCTTACCTTTTTAGGGGGATTATTTTCACCCTCTGATGCATCACTATATTCACACAAATTTAGAGATCAGTGGAAGAGAATGTTCATTATTAAATAAAAGAATAGAGCTCTAGAGCTTACCCCTCATCTTCCCCTTTTTCTGGCTTCTTTCTCTTTAAAAGAACATTTAGACCTTTAGATCAGAATAATAAAATCAGGGTAAATAAATGTAAACATTAAAATGTTTGGTCTTACTTTGCCAGCACCATTTTTTGTAACTTTCTTCACAGGTGACTCTTCAATATCTTCTTCCTCTTCCTCTACCTCCTCCTCCATCTCATCCTCCATTTCCTCATCTGAATAGTCTTCCACTAAAAGAGTATCTGTTCAATGCTACTGTTCAACCTTACAAAAGGCATTGTTAATTAAAAGAAATGCAAACTCACAGGCTACATGTTCTGCCCCAACAAATACTGGGCCTGAGCCATGTTTGAGCCGAAAGGTCACAGGAGGGTGCAAGTCTAAGCCAGACAAGTTGACCTGCCCAACATAAATGAGAGATCAATTCATGGTCTTCATGAGCAAATAAATAGACAGCATAGAGAAAACAAAAACAACAAAAAAAAAAACTTCACTCACTGTAGGCATTGACTTGGCATGTAGAGTTGCAATAGGCACACCTTTTGCATTGTCATCCTCCACAGTGACCAATTCAACAATGTTAAACTCATCTTTTGCATTGTAGCCCAAGCACATCTGAGACATTTAAAATAATGATTTTCATTTAATCATATGAACACAAGTACATAAAGCTAATTTCATTGTTAAAGAGCTTACAGTTCTTAATGCAAGCTGGTGCTGATGATTTGTGTCATCTGTCTTGAAAGACTCTTGCTGGTTTGACTCATTTAGTTCACAGCCTAAATGAAGAACAAGCAGGTTCAGTTACAAAAATATTCTACCAAATGTAGGAGAACAAAACAGTCACAAAATTTTCAGGGGGAAATCACCTACCCCATAGTGTTGACAGAGGTTTTTCTGATTTGCTCATCTTCTGACGGATCTTAATCTGACTGACCTGAAAATGTAAAAAGTAACATCAAAAGCTTTGTTTGATTCAGCCTTTAAAATGAGAGTTACTTACTTACTTACAAAAAAAGAAAATCAACCTTTCAAAGAATCAGAAGAAATACAAAGAAAAGAGTACAACCCCTTTTGTTTTTTTAAAGCCTGTTCTTAATGTGAAGCAGGTGTGACTAATTAAGTTGTAATTGTCTTAACGATATAAGCAGTTCTTTCAAGCACGTATGTTGCAAACATTTTATGAAAATATATCATGAAAAGCCCTAATGTTCCGAACCAAGATTATTTTAACAAGTATAACTAACTAATTTCCATTTGTTTTTGCATTCACTTATAGAGGTACTTTAATCTTGGATTTTTTTTTCACTCCTGGGTCATGTTGTATTGACACATACAATGAAGTAAGTTCTGTTGGATAATTCTTGTATTATATATACCCTTATCTCACCTTTAATTCATTTAAATCTAATCAGTCAGTCATGTGGCTGCAGGACAAAGATACAAGTCAAGAGTTCCTGTTAACATTCACATCAAACATCAGAATGGGGAAAAATGTGAATCTTTTTGATCACATATTACTTTAAAACTATTTATTTCACTTTTTTTGCTCACAAAAAAATTGGGTGGCCAGTGGCTAATAATGAGGAAAGTGCCCTTTTATCAATAGAACATAATTATATGTAGAACAAAATATGTTTAGTGTAAGAATTAAAGATTTGAACCATATTGGCTACTTTTCTTTGGGGAGGCCACCTCACACATTACATGACCAAAGGTTTAAAGAAACCAGACCATCACATTAATTTAAAGTTTTGCCTCTTTGCTTATTTGTGTGTTAAAGTTTGTCCTGCATTTGTGAATGAATTATTTATATATTTTTTAACATTCCATTCCATATGTATTCTCCATTTGCTATTATAAAAACCTCAATTTTTCTGGGAAGGGTCAATATATAGTCTACCACTGGTCGACCAGCTAAGGATTCTTTTTTCAGATGCTCAAATTAGTGGGCGACACAAAAGGTCATCCATCTCCATATAACTCTGTACTGTACATCTGCTTCTTGTAAATGATCCACTTGCATTTCTTCCCTCACCACATCTATAAGCATCCTCCTTAGTCTTCCTCTTTTCTTTCTGCCTGGTAACTCCATCCCCCAGCATTCTTCTACCGATATACCCCGTGTCCCTCCTCTTCAAATTGCCAAACCATCTCAATCACACCTCTCTCACCTTGTCTCCAAAATGTCCTTCCTGTGCAGTCCCTTTATTCAACTAAATTCTATTTCTGTTTATCCTCGTCACTCCCAAGAAAAATTGAAGAATCTTCAACTTGGCCACCTCCAGCTCCACCTACAGTCTTTTTGTCAGTGCCACTGTCTCTAAATTATACAGTACAACAAAGCAGGTCTCACCACAGTCCTATAAACTTTCCCTTTTACTCCTGCAGATACGCTTCTACCACAAATCACTCCTGTCACTCTTCTCCACCCACTCCACCCTGCCTACACTCTTTTCTTTACTTCTCTAACACACTCTCATTTACTTTGCATTGTTGACCCCAGGTACCTAAACTTATCCACCTTTTCTCCCTGAAATCGCACCACTCCACTTCCCTCCCTTTCATTCCCCTTCTCTCCAGCACATACCTCCACCTTTCCAGGTTCTTCTCAACCTGCTCCCTACTCTCACCGCAAATCACAATATCATCCGCAAATATCATAGTCCATGGAGACTCCTGTCTGACCTTGTCTGCCAACCGGTCCATCACCACTGCATACAGGAAAGGGCTCAGAGCCAATCTTGATGCAGTTCAACCTCCACCTTGAACAAGTCTGTCATTCCTACTGCACACTTCACTGCTGTCATACTGTCCTTATACAGGTCCTGCACCACCCTCACATACTTCTCTGACACACCTGACTTCCTGATACAGTACCACAACTCCTCTCTCTGCACCCTGTCGAACGCTTTCTCTAAATCCACAAACACACAATGCAACTCCTTCTGATCTTCTCTATACTTTTCCATCAACATTCTCAAATCAAATAATGCGTCTGTACTGCTCTTTCTTAGGCATTAAACCATACTGTTGCTCACAGATGGTCACCTCTTCTCTCAGCCTGGCTTCCACTACTTTTTCCTATAACTTCCTACTCTTTCCCATAACCTCACAAATGATCAACTCAATTCCTCTGTAGTTACTGCAGGTCTGAACATCTCTATTATTCTTAAAAACCGGTACCAGCTGGGTACTAGGTCCTAGGTACACTCTCCACCACTTCATCTAACTCACTCCAGAAATTTTCCTTCTCCTCCATCTTGCAACCCACTTGTGGAACATAAGCTCTGATGACATTTATCCTCACCAATTCAGCTTCACGTTCATCACCCTATCAAAAACTCTCTTTACCTCCACTACTCTTACTGTACTCTCCCTGTTGGCTAACAATTACCTGTGGTGGTCGTTGGTAACCCGGGCCTCGACTGATCTGGTATGAAATTCTGATTAGTGATCCACATATTTTATTTGGCACATGTTTTACAATGGATGCCTTTCCTAACGCAATCTTTCTTATCTCATCTCTTAGTGCCGGTGCAACCTAACCAACTAACTAATGAAATAACCAACATGTAAAATATTATTATTTTTACTGTAAGAGTGGCCCTGGTAATATAATCGATTTGAAAGCACTCAATGTCAAACACCACAAATGTACTTTTATGCTAATAAATAAATAATGTCACCACATGAGTTCACTTACTGGATTACAGGGAGAAGAGAATACACACTGAGATTGTGACCCCAGCTCTGCTGGATACCACAGACCAGTTCCTTTCTGTATTTTTCATCAAAAGATAAAGGATTAAAAGGTTGGCAAGAAGGGGAGGATAGCTAGGACTGGTTCAAAGAGATTTTAGCCAGTGCCATTTAGCTCATTTTAAATCCCGACTTGAAGAGTGTTCTTAGACTGTGAAAGGCTTTTTATCTGTGCTGAGAAATGTTTGATTTGTAAAAAGGATTGAAAGGATTGTGTTGTCTGAATGTGTTTTATGCGCTTGAGGAACTATTTAAGCAAAGTAACTGAAACATACAGGTGTTTAGAACAATATTACTTTGAATTTTTTTTTAAAGGTGTGCCATGGTGTGTCATGGCATGATTTTTCTAAATGTTAATCCTCAAGATTCACTGTTGACTGCTGATGCTCGGCCACACTGCCAGCTAAACTCATACAAAAAGCATCGCTGGGTAATGTTCACATATAAGTCATTCTCAGGTGTCTTCATTTCCCTGTTTATTTATGACTGTAAATATATACTCTATTTAAAAAAATAACTTGTTCAGCATGCTGCATTTTACCAAGCTGTTTTGTTAAATGTTTCTAATAAATTATATATATATATATATATATATATAATTATCTCAGTGGCATATATCAGAGGTGGATTAACTGAAGTCCACACTAAAGGTCCAGGTACCAAATGCACAGCCTGCCACTGATTAAATATATAATTAATAACCAAATTTATAAACAGTCCCAGCACATTGTTCCATTCATACATATATTTTTCAGTAATGTCTAAAAACTCAGTATTATTTACAAGTAAGAATCCCCATATGCTTTTCATGCTTCACTGTGGGAATGTAGTTATTGGGATCATTTGTACAACTCTTTTACAAAAATTATTGCCATTTGTGAGCTTTGATTTCCTTAAATGAAAGGAATTGTATTGAATTTCATTGCTTATTATTTTCTGTCTAACTGTAGTTCCTGCTGCCTTTAGGTAATCTTAAAACTTTTTTTGAGTGACTGTTGGCTTCCCTCTTACCCTCTTTTAATGGAGAGTTTTAAAATAATTATGTGAAATCTTACTTAAAATACAAACTGTAGTGACAGAATAACAATCTGTTTTGAAACGCTGCAGAATAAAAAGGAAGAAAGAACTTCTGAGAGCAAGAAAGAACAAAGACAATATGAAGAATGGTACTAATTGTTCAAATGTAGCTATAGATCATTGATCTGGAACTGTTGATTTCCTGATGTCCCCCCTGATCTTGTTAAGATTAAAGGCATTGTGAAATATCAGGATATTTCAGCCCAAAAATGTACTTGCTCTGGGATGAGGTTCACTTAGGTCTGAATTGAAGAAAGAAGTTGTCAAAAGAAGTCAAAAGTTGTTTTAAATATGTTCTTGCAGATTGTGTAAAAGAAAAAAAAAACGCAAAAATAGTAAGATATTATTAGAAAACAGAGTTTTGTAGGAAGTATCATTATAATAATTTTGGGCTGTTTAAAAAAAATTAAAATCATCACTTTTGTCATATGCAAAAAAAGATTGAAAGGAAAAACAAAATTATTGGATTGTAAATGACTGGAAGAAAGCTCTAAATCCAAATTGTAAATTTTTGACGACAGAAGAAGTGATGTCAAATGGAGGACAGGAGAGAAGATGCTAGCAGACTGCCTCTCACCTACAGTTAAACATAGTAATGGAAGTTAAATTTGAGGTTGTTGCCGAGCAGTCCATATGTCAATGCAATGCAATTCCATCTATATTTTAACTTAATGCAACTAAATGCAACTAAATGCAATGACCTGAAGCATATATCCAAGCATTTTTAGAGAACAATCAGTTGGAGTGGAATTTATCATAGAATGGCCTGCCCAGTCACGTGTCCTAAATTCTATCAAACTGTTCTGGGATAATCTGGATTGCAAGGTCAGAAAGAAACATAAGTGGAAGGTTTTACAAATGATATGGCAAAATATTTGAGCTAATTTTTTGGAGAACTGTCCAGAGAGTGTGCAAAACTGTTATTCATGCTAAGAGTTAGTTTCCATTAAAATTTTAAATAATTAACATTTTTAACAATTTGTTTGATCAAAGCAATTCTTAATTTTGTGAAACTAGTGTGTTGCATATAAATAAAAAGAACCTGCACATGTCTCTCAAAAATGACAAAAGACTAGGTGTTTCCAGAATTTTGACAGGCAATGTACCTGTATGTTTCACCTCAAATTATCATTTCACTTCTTGTTCTTTGAATATAATTTTTTATTGACATGAGTATGATCTATGCCAATAATTCTAGAAGACATTGCTTGAATTATAATGTACATATAAATGCATGCAGTATCATTATGTCATGATGTAACATACAGTTAGTGATGGAATGCTGAAATAGTTTGACAAGAATGACAGTTTGTTTATGACGCCATTGAAGTTAAATACTGCAACTGTCCTTTATTTGACATTTTTATGGTGAAAATTTTAAATTTTAAATAATCTAAATATCACAAACCATAAAAGAAACCACAATGAATTGAACCATTAATATGATACAGCATTAAGACCTGATCTAATGATGACAAGCCAAAATCTGCATTTTACTACTCAAATCAGTTAAGACAGCTACCAAGCTTCTTGATAGTCACTTGATCACAAGCAAAATACGTGATCTAAAATGTTTTCTCCATCTTCTCTCTAACATTGCCAGAGTTTTTTTTATAAATCTCCAGGGCTGTGTTTCCTTAAGCAGGGCAATGGTTCTTTGTAAGAGCTTGTTTATACACCTGGCTACATTTTCTCAGGACTAGGCCTTTTCCTGCTCTAGACTCAGACTTCCTTTTTTTCTCCTTAATTGTATCTAATTCTGAATATTAGTAAATGAACGCAGTGTCCCAGTCTGTTACTGTACAGTATCTATTATTGATTTTGTGTTTCCCACAGAGGCTCACTCTTTGCTTTGCGTCGGCAGTTATTCACCCTCGTGTTGTGCATTTACAGAACCTTGTGTAACACACACCTAGCCATATAATAAGCCCCACACTTACTCAAAACACTTAAATCTTCCCAAATGTTTTGTTTGTTTCAAACAAACAAGATTTACAAGCTGATGCATCGTGATGAGCAGCCTTTATAATGTAACGTAAAATGCAGTTTTTTGGACTGAAGGATGGCCTCACAACAAAGGGGCAACTTTTATTGGCAGGTGGTATTGTGTGGATGGGGAGAAAGGCGAGACACACTGCGGAGAGAGAGAGAGAGAGAGAGAGAGAGAGAGGCAGGCTCGCTGGAGGCGGAGCGGATCTGTACTGTAACGATCATTCGGAAGCAAGTCTTCCCTTCTCGAATAGTCGCTGCGTTTTCACCCTTGCCGGGATCACGGTGCTGTATCCTACATTCTGACTTCTGCGTTGGTTTTGTGTGTGCGCGCGTCTTGTCATGCCGTTCACGCGCTCTGCTGAAAGTCGTGCTCTAAGCGCCGCGGTCTGGGTGGGCTTCCTGTGCGGCATCATCGTGCCCCAAGGTAATATTTACTATTAGCTCACATTGCAAATTGCTGTGCTGCTCTCTGCTCGAGCTCTTGCTTTTTACTCTGCAGGCAAATACACCGAGGCTCTATTGCCGCAGTCACTTCGAAAACTTTGGCATGGCCGATTACTCTGTGGAATTATTCTGCGACAGCACGCTGTACGTAGTTTTACGTGCGTGTCCTTGCGAGTGCCTAAGTGAAACATGCGGCATATGCAGAACGATTTGAGTGGCAAACGATTGCCAAGGGTCACATTTGTACCTTATCTTGGACACTCAAAGCTTCGACATGGTGCTCTTGTGTAGTTTCGGGGACAACGAGCGGTCATTGCACACAGTGGATCAACCGAATGCGGTGGTGGTTTTGGTGCGCGGTGGGATTATTCGCGTCAACAAAAGGAAAGCACCCGGAGATCCCCGAGATCTGTGATTGCTTTGGAAACGGCTGCATAAATCCGCACAAGTCTGTGGGTGTAGTCGAAAAAAACCCCCCCAAAAAACAGCGATTCCCCTTAAACAGTGTCACCTACCCCTTTGTAAAGCAGCGATTGGATTGCTTCCGGGCTGATTAGGCTCATATGTATTAAAATGCAACACTATCAGTGTAGAATCAGTCAAGATGTTCTCCTGAACGTGACACATGATCAGACGCCTTCTTTCTAAAAGTGGGGAATCGTTCGAGACACAATAAATCACGCCAGTGACAGAGCCACATGAATCTTCTGAATAAAATCAAAAGAGATCGAGGTCATTCGATATATATATATATATATATAAACCACGTTAAATTGTGAATAAAAAACCAAAAAATGAATTTCCATATTAATAGATTTTTTTGCAATGCAGGAATAAGGGAAAGTGTTAAAGCAGTGGTTCTTCAACATTGGCTACACCATCAGTCCTGGCTTGTGAAGACAGACCACCTTAATTTGAAGTGACAGTCTATACTGAACCCATGCTTAGTCAATGGTAAAGACTGGCATCGAAAGGATTATTAAAAGAATGGAAAATCCACAATTTGTAGTAAAAACAGAGGTCACTGGCTTTACATTATTGTGATGTCTCATTGTGATCATGTTCAGTGGCATTTGCACACTTGGCTTTATTACATTCAGTAGAATTACATGCAGTTCACTTACAGATCAAGTAGCCTGGGCTTGTTCATTTGTTGGACAGTTTTGAAGCATATATATATAAGTGGAACTATTAGCATGTCAGTGCAATTGTACAAATGTAAACTGAATTAAGTATTTCTACTGAGCTGTCAGTGTGCTTTTATCAGCAGGCCACCGGGTCTAGTGACAGGCTGTCTGTTCTGCTCTGCAAAAGTCACTTGGCTAGAATTTGTCCTTCCCTTCTCATCACATCAATAGTGTTGAGCTGTTTCACATACACATGCAATGTATAGGGAGAGAGAGAGAGAGAGAGAGAGAGAGAATGAAAGACAGAAATAAAGAAATAATAAATATACTGCAAAAAATAATCCTTGTTCCTGTGTTTTGAGGCAAAGACTGTGTGATTTTTGTGAATAACAGAGTGACCAATGTAGATTTGTTCTTAATGATCCAAACATTTCATTATTGCATTCTAGGTGTGTTTTAAGTCACAGTTCGGTTAAGTTTTGTTATGGATGAAAGGAAGAAATTCCAAACATAAAATTGTTTGTTGTTTTTTATTAATGCAGTTTATTATTAACATTTCTGATTACCATTTAAACAGTTTAAATTTTTAAAACAAATTTAAATAAAATGCCTGTTTGATTAAAAAATATAGAAAATAATTTAATAAATCAAATTTAATAAATCGAATTTAGTGCAATTCACTTTTTTATATTATGATTACATTGAGTAATCATTAAATTAGAACAAATTAAATAAAATAAATAAAATTATAAATAGAAAAATGTAATTTAATAGTTTACAGTTGTAAGACCTCATTTGGGTATGTGTACTTATCTGTTCTGCTTACTGTATTTTTCGGACTATAATACAGTGGAACTCTGTTATCTCGCCCTCGGTTACCTCAACAACCCTATTAAGTCGACATTTTTGTGGAACCGCCAAATTCTCGGTTATGTCGTTTTTTGTCATTTTTATTTCGCTGAACCATAATATCTCGAGCATAAGGGGGGCAAAATTTGCCATTTAACGTCGGTTATCTCAGTGCGGCCGCAGAAGAACTCGCGGAAGTGGCGGAAAAATCAAGCCTTACAGCTGCTACAGGTGTTGTATTGTATACTGGTGAATCTCTGCTGTTAGTTAGTGCACATATGCCTTTTGTTGTTAAATGTTATGCGATGAACGGGAGGCCAAAGCCGTGATTGGAACGTGTGATGACCAGCAAAATCCGCGGTGCGCTTTGGGAAGAAAAGAGCAGTTTTGTGGAACCGCCAAATTCTCGGTTATGTCGTTTTTTGTAATTTTTATTTCGCCGAACCATAATATCTCGAGCTTAAGGGGGGCAAAATTTGCCATTTAACGTCGGTTATCTCAATGCGGCGGCAGAAGAACTCACGGAAGTGGCGGAAAAATCAAGCCTTACAGCTGCTACAGGTGTTGTATTGTATACTGGTGAATCTCTGCTGTTAGTTAGTGCACATATGCCTTTTGTTGTTAAATGTTATGCGATGAACGGGAGGCGAAAGCCGTGCTTGGCGGCACGGAACGTGTGATGGCCATCCAAAATCATGGAATGAACACCGGCAGGATCGGGGGGGAATCCGCGATGCGCTTTGGAAAGAAAAGCTGAAGCTTTGGATGAAGAAAAAGGTAAAAAAAAAATAATAAAAAAAAATTCTTGATGTAAAAGAACTTGAATTAAATATACTTGAAGAATAAAAAAAAATCACTAAATAAATCTAAATGCATTTTGTCTAAATCTCGAAATATTGATAAATCATGTTTCCCCCGTTTGTATATTTTCTGATATGATGATTCAGAAAGTGTAAAATGCTGCAGCAATTGTGTGTTAAATTCATAACATTGGGCACAATTGCTCCTGACCTTGATGATATAATGCTTGTTAAGCCAGGTGCAACAGTTTTTGAATCTTTCATGCAGCACATTCTCAAGAATGGAAACATGGCTGCAAAGTGCAGTATTGCAGTGGAATTGCTAATTTAGATGAAAAGGCAAATTGGCTGGCTTAAATCTTGACATCAGCAAGGTACAGGCATTTTAAAATAGCTATGGAAAATGGTGTTAAAAAACAATAAAAGTATTTGCATCCGATTATAGCATGAGCACAATTCAAAGGCTCATTTCATCAATTGCCATTATATTTGATAAAATGCTTAGTTTGTTGTCTACAAACAAGTAATTGACCATAAAGGTGGGAAAACAAACCGGAAAAGCAATTAGTGAGCATATTAGTGAGTTGCCTTAAACCCCCTGCAGTGTTATTGTCTGAGTGTATTTCTGGGAAATTGGCTGCTGGGACAACAGGGGTTTTAACCAGATAAGTGTTCCGACTCAAGTCCAGTCCAGTTCACTCAAGTCCAGTCAAGTCAAACTTTTATGGTCATTTCAGACAATAAAAGTATTCAGACCCCCTTAGATTTTCACTCTTTGTTATATTGCAGCCATTTGCTAAAATCATTTGTTAATTTCTTTTCCTCATTAATGTACACATAGCACCCCATATTGACAGAAAAACACAGAATTGTTGAGATTTTGCAGATTTATTAAAAAATAAAAACTGAAATATCACATGGTCCTGAGTATTTAACATTTTTTGCTGTGACACTCATATATTTAACTCAGGTGCACCTTCATTTAAGTCCAGCTGTGTTTGATTATACTGATTGGACTTGATTAGGAAAGCCACACATCTGTCTATATAAGACCTTACAGATCACAATGCATGTCAGAGCAAATGAGAATCATGAGGTCAAAGGAACTGCCTGAAGAGTTCCTGAGACCATAGTGGCCTCCATTATCCTTAAATGGAAGAAGTTTAGGATGCCAAGAACCCTTCCTAGAGCTGGCCATCCGGCCAAACTGAGCTATCAGGAGAGAGTAGTTTGGGTGAGAGAGATAAAGAAGAACCCAAAGATCACTGTGGCTGAGCTCCTGAGATGCATTCGGGAGATGGGAAAAAGTTGTAGAAATTCAACCATCACTGCAGCCCCCCACCAGTCGGGGCTTTATGGCAGAGTGGCCCGATGAAAGCCTCCAAGACACATGAAAGCCCGCATGGAGTTTGCTAAAAAAACACCCGAAGGACTCCAAGATGGTGAGAAATAAGATTCTCTGCTCTGATGAGACCGAAATAGAATTTTTTGGCCTTAATTCTTAGCGGTATGTGTGGAGAAAACCAGGCACTGCTCATCACCTGTCCAATACAGTGCCAACAGTGAAGCGTGGTGGTGGCAGCATCATGCTGTGGGGTTGTTTTTCAGCTGCAGGGACAGGACAGCTGGTTGCAATTGAAGGAAAGATATATATCCAAATACAGGGATATCCTGGACGAAAACCTACTTCAGAGTGCTCTGGACCTCTGACTGGGCTGACCTTCCAGCAAGACAATGACCCTAAGCACACAGCAAAAATAATGGAGTGTCTTCACAACAACTCCATGACTGTTCTTGAATGGCCCAGCCATAGCCCTGACTTAAACCCAATTGAGCATCTCTGTAGAGACCTAAAAATGCCTGTCCACCAACGTTTACCATCCAACCTGACAGAACTTGAGAGGATCTGCAAGAAGGAACTGCAGAGGATCCCCAAATCCAGGTGTGAAAAACTTCCTGGACTCATGGCTGTATTAGATCAAAAGGGCGCTTCTACTAAATACTGAGCAAAGGGTCTGAATACTTAGGACCATGTGATATTTCAGTTTTTCTTTTTTAATAAATCTGCAACAATGTCAACAATTCTGTGTTTTTCTGTCAATATGGGATGCTAGGTGTACATTAATAAGGAAGAAAAATAAACTTTAATGATTTTAGCAAATGACTGCAATATACCAAAAAGTGAAAAATGTAAGGGGGTCTGAATTCTTTCTGTATCCACTGTAGCTAATGCAGTATACAGTGAAATGAAACAACGTTTCTTCAGGACCCTGGTACTACATTTAACAGCATAAAGCTACATGACACAATACACTGGTCTATGACTAGTTAGTGTCCTCACCACATAAAGTGCATCATGTGAACCTGGTGCAAACAATGCAAGACAACACAAGACAGTGTGGGACAAATACACAAAACAGAAAATAGTGCCACCAGTAATCCTGCTGTATGTTACACAGTGAGGTGTGTAAGAGAGTACTGAGTACATGGGTATACCTTGTAATTAACAAAATTTAAACAAAATTACTTATGCAAAAAAGCAATAGCAGCAGTCAAAAAAAGATGTGCAAAAACAGCATGTAAACAGTTGATGTGCATGTAGTAATGAAGTGATATGGGCATAGATGTGTGAAGTGGGTACGATTGTGTGTTGTGTCCGGGTTGTACAGATCAGTCACACAGTTGTGTGTGTGTGTGTGTGTGTGTGTGTGCGCGTGTGTGCGTGTGCGCGCGTGAATTTTAGTTTAGTTCTGTGTTGAGAAGCCTGATGGCTTGAGGGAAGAAACTTTTGCACAGTCTGGATGTGATGGCCCGAATGCTTCGGAACCGCTTCCCTGATGGCAGGAGGGTGAAGAGTGTGTGGGGTCGTCCACAATGCTGTTGGCTTTGCGGATGCAGTGTGTGGTGTAAATGTGTGTAAATCTGAGACGGTGCAGTTCCCAAACCAGCAATGATGCAGCTGCTCAGGATGCTCTCTATGGTCCTTCTGTAGAACGCAGTCAGGATGGGGGGAGGGAGATGGGCTTTCCTCAGCCTTCTCAGGAAGTAGAGTCGCTGCTGGGCTTTCTTGGTGATGGAGCTGTTGTTGAGTCACTAAGTGATCACTAAGTGAAGTTCTCTGCCATCGAATTTGGTGTTCTTGACGATCTCCATGGAGGATCCATCAATGATCAGTGGAGAATGGTCGCTCTGTGCTCCCCTGAAGTCAACAACCATCTCTTTCATTTTGTCAACATTCAGAGACAGATTGTTTGCTCAACACCAGGCTGTTAAACGTTGCACCTCCTCTCTGTCTGCTGACTCATCGCTCTTGCTGTTGAGACCCACCGCGTTCGTGTCATTGGGCGAACTTGATCATGTGATTCGAGTTGTGCATTGCTACAAAGTCGTAAGTCAACACAGTGAACAGCAGGGGACTGTGCCCTATTGCTGATTGTGGTGGTACTGGAGATGCTGTTTCTGATCCGGACTGACTGAGGTCTCTCAGTTTGGAAGTCTAGGATCCAGTTACAGAGGGAGGTGTTCAGGCCCAGTAGGCTCAGCTTCTCAATCAGGTGTTGAGAGATGATTGTGTTGAATGCTTAGCTGAAGTCTATGAACACCGTTCTTATATATGAGTCCTTGTTGTCCAGGTCGATGAGGGCCAGATGAAGGGTCGTGGAGGTGACATCGTTCTTGGAGTGGTTTGGACGATATGCAAACTGCATGGGCTCCAGTGGGGGTGTAAGCTGGGTCTTGATGTGCCTCATGACGAGCTATTTGAAGCACTTCATCACGATGGGTGTGAGCGTGCCGGGTCGATAGTCATTGAAGCAGGAGACAGTAGACTTTTTTGGCACAAGAATGATGGTTGTCGTCTTGAGGCATGTAGGCTCAAGGGCGCTGCTTAGGAAGATGTTGAAGATGTCAGTGAAGACATCCACTAGCTGTTCTGCACATTCCCTGAGCACTCAGGAATATTGTCTGGTCCAGCAGACTTTCATAGGTTAACTCTGCATAGAGTTTTCCTCACTTCAGCTGTGGTTAGACATACCACCTCTTCACTGGGAGGAGGGGTGGTCTTTATTGCCGCCATGTTGTTCTGCACCTTGAACCGGTCGTAGAAGGTGCATTTGGGAGGAAGGCGTTGCGGTCACATACAGGTGAAGTTGTCTTGTAGTTTGTGATTGCCGGGATGCCCTGCCACATGAGCCGGGCGTCTCCGCTGTCCTGGATGTGGCTGTGGATTCTCTTGGCGTGTGCATGCTTCGCCACTATGATGCCATGGGACAGTTTGGCTCTTGCTGTCTGTAAGGCCGTCTTGTCTTCTGCTATGAAGTCTCTTAATTTTAGCAGCACAAGCACCTTAGCGGTCATCCACGGTGTTGACTTGGTCTCTAAATTCCACCAGACCCAGTCTAAACAAGTATATATTGGATGTAGTGGACAGACAAGCCAAAATGAAGCAGGCCCCAAATCTCAACTTATCAGACTGTTGCTAATGTCTTGGTTCCGTGCACCTTCAGAATTTAATGCCTTGATGGGTCGGAGCTATTTTTGGTGGGACAAGGGGGACCTACACAATATTTTCCAGGTGGTTATTGTTATGGTCGATTAGTGTATGTGTATTTCAGGAATGCAGTTTCTATTTTACATCATTAATGCTTAATGTAAATAGACATTTTATTTTTTTAAATTAACTTATTTTGATTTTATGCTTTACTTAAATATTAACTATAATGCTAATTTGATAGAGGGTTGTGTATTTCTACATTGTGTTTTATAGCTGGTGTGGCCAGGTTGAATGACTTATGTGTGATAAAACAATTAAAACATACATAACAAATTTCAGCAGGAATTAACAGATGAGTTCATTAATTTATAAAACATGAATAACAATCATGCAGAGTTGCATTGGATACAAAGCTAAACCTGGTAAACACTGGCAGAAGTAATCAATGAGGCTGGGATGTCAGTCTACTGCTCAGCAAAACACACTCACAAAATTATTCACACTTTGTGCACACCTACCTGCATGTTTTTAGGTAGTGCTGAGAAATGTGTGAAACAGAGAAAACTTTTGTGAATTGAAAGAACACTCCACATAGTAGCCCAAACTCATTCTCAAACCCAGGAGCTTTGCAGCAGTGATTTTCTATTAAATTGGCTATTGGAAAATTACACTTTTATAAGCGCTTATATTATTACAATTTAATACTGGGAATTTTTTTCACTGTAACAATCTGTGCTAAATTATGGTCTAACTCAAAAATAGAAAGATCCCTCTGCATCAGTGGTTTTAGAGTGACATACCCATTTGTTTGTATCTACCCGAACCAGCTAGATTGAATTTGCCAGTTTTAGAATTTTAAGGGTGAAACTGAAACTTGTTTCCTAAATAAATGAAAAGGGAAATGAATAGAACCAGGACACTGGCCTCAAAACAACATTTGGAACGTTGACTATGCACACAGGCCTTCTCACCCAATATCAATGCTCAACCTCACTAACAATCTTGCTGGTGAAAATCTAGTGGGAAATTTTTTACAAATATTTTTTATATTTACAAAACGTTTGTAGTGTGTTTCCATTAAAATTACTTACCAGTTCCAGCTTCCTTCCAGATTTTACAGACAAAATGGTGTATTTTAATTAGAAATGATTACAAGGTCATTGACCGTAATCTGCCATATGAAGTCAATATGGGATGCCCAATGGAAAGATAAAATATCAGGGCTGAAAGTGCTGAGCCTCTTTTATTAATTTCTTTCTAAAGTTCATAAACATGGATTTTCCCTGTACTTGTGTGTAGGTTTATTACCTGTAAAGTGTAACTTGAATTCCCAACACAGCTTATTTGTATTAGTAATAACCACAAAAAGCACAAAAAGAGATTAAAAAAGAGATTAAAATGAAACAGTGAAAAAAAAGGACAGAAAGGCAGAACAATCATTAATATGCGATGATGTGGTAAGCAGAACAAATCTATAAGCCAGTTCTGAATAAAGACGTCTGACTCAGCCTTTTAAGAGCATTTTATATCTTCTACTTAAGGAGCTCTATGGTTGCTTTTGAAGTATTTTTAGTATTTATCCCTGTCCTGTAAAGTGCTGCCTTATTAGTTTTGTAGGATTTGACAAAATATGAGCAAAAATGATGCTTCTGTATACTTCAGAATTCATCCTGCTTCTTCTGTCAAGTCACCAGAACGAACCAGTTCCATTGGCCACCATATACAAATGCTATAACACGACTTTTATGTTTGGCAAATGATATGGTATGCCTCTGCCCATTCCTTTCCTTCTTCATACTCTTTTCATTCAAGATCATTTGATCTTGGTTTTGGTGTCTAAGAATCTTGTTTCCCAACTGTGCAGACTTTTTTTTTTTTTTTTTTTAAGATGTTTTTTAGTAGACTAATCTGGCCTTTCTGTAATCAGTGATTTGGACTATATGTCTCCATACTACTCTGTCCTGTACATCTGCCTCCTTCAAACCAACTACCGTAATTTCCGGACTATAAAGCACACCCATATATAAGCCGCACCCACTGAATTTTATAAATATTTGTATTTTTAACACAAATAAGGCGCACCTGTCTCTAAGCCGTAACAGTAACTAATGCAGTAACTAATGAACAGGCTTTAACGAAAGACACGTTACACACGGTGTAACGGGTGAAATATGTTGCGCTTCCTTTAGGAGCATAGCGGTATTTTGGGAAAAGCACAGCATTTTCCCAGTATTACTGCGTGTGTGGAGACCGAGGAATATGTCCTTATTATTTTCTGATGCCCATTTCTAAGTTTCTTTGACTAACCCTTAACACTGTTGCCAAGACAAATTAAAAAACTGAGTTTTTGAAACCTGTCTGTGCTTATATGATTTCTGTTGCAACTGGAGTTACAACTCGAGCTATCCCTTAACCCAGACTCAACGTGCTACAACGGCTTGTATCTAAACAGTAGCCGAACAAGTAAGTCATTGTTCACTGTCTTCCTCCTTCCTTTCACAACTATTTCTCTCAGAAGTTTAACTTTTGGCATCGTTGTGCGTAAAAAAAACCCAACTTTTTTTCTCTCAAGGCCGTGCAACTCAGAACATAGGTGAGGTACGTTTTTTCGTTTCCGTTTGGAAATTTCATTGGTCTAATGTTATGTCGCTCAGATTTTTGGCTTGCAGTTTGTGAAACCGGGAAAAACCCAGGAAAAAATCATAAATTAGCCGCTTCGTTGTTTAAGCCGCCGGATTCAAAACGTAGTGGCTTATAGTCCGAAAAATATGGTACCTACATGTCTTCCATCACCACATCCATAAACCTCTATTTTTGAGAGGTCAGCATCTTCAGCTCTGCTCAGCATCTTCAGCTCTGCTACCTCCAGCTCCACCTCCTGTCTTTTAGTCAGTGCCGCTGTCTCTAAACCAGGGGTCACCAACGTTGTGCCCGCAAGGACCACATGAGTAGCCTGCGGGCCTTTTCTAAAAATAGCTGTTTCCTCCTTTGTTAAATCATTGTTGATAATTATTATGAGAAATCATTAACATGATCAGTGTCTTCACATAGATGAATATCATTATTTATTAATAATAACAAATAAAAAAAATTAGAAAATTTGTTATTTCAGATCAAACGAAAACTGTTTGTACCAAACTGGTAGCCCTTCACATTAATCGGTACCCAAAAAGTAGCTTTCAGTTTCAATAAGGTTGGTAACCCCTGCTCTAACTTTCCTGTTCACTCTTGCATATACCCTTCTATCACAAATCACTCCTGCCACTCTTCTTCATCCACTCCACCCTGCCTACACTTTTCTTCATTTCTCTAACACACTCTCCATTACTTTGCACTGCTGACCCCAGGAACTCCTTCTCCACCTCTTCTCCCTGCAACCACACCACTCCACTACCCTCCCTCTCATTCACACACATGTACTCTGTCTTACTCCTACTGACTTTCATTCCCCTTTTCTCCAGCACATACCTCCACCTCTCCAGGCTCTTCTCAACCTGCTCCCTACTCTCACCACAAACTTTCCTTCTTCATACTCTTTCCATTCAAGATCATTTGATCTTGGTTTTGGTGTCTAAGAATCTTGTTTCCCCAACTGTGCAGACTTTTTTTTTTTTTTTTTTTAAGATGTTTTTTAGTAGGCTAATCTGGCCTTTCTGTAATCAGTGATTTGGACTATATGTCTCCATACTACTCTGTCCTGTACATCTGCCTCCTTCAAACCAACTACCGTAATTTCCGGACTATAAAGCACACCCATATATAAGCCGCACCCACTGAATTTTATAAATATTTGTATTTTTAACATAAATAAGGCGCACCTGTCTATAATCCGTAACAGTAACTAATGCAGTAACTAATGAACAGGCTTTAACGAAAGACACGTTACACACGGTGTAACGGGTGAAATATGTTGCGCTTCCTTTAGGAGCATAGCAGTATTTTGGGAAAAGCACAGCATTTTCCCAGTATTACTGCGTGTGTGGAGACCGAGGAATATGTCCTTATTATTTTCTGATGCCCATTTCTAAGTTTCTTTGACTAACCCTTAAGGCTGTTGCCAAGACAAATTAAAAAGCTGAGTTTTTGAAACCTGTCTGTGCTTATATGATTTCTGTTGCAACTGGAGTTACAACTCGAGCTATCCCTCAACCCAGACTCAACGTGCTACAATGGCTTGTATCTAAACAGTAGCCGAACAAGTAAGTCATTGTTTACTGTCTTCCTCCTTCCTTTCACAACTATTTCTCTCAGAAGTTGAACTTTTGGCAACGCTGTGCGTAAAAAAAAAAAAAAACTTTTTTTCTCTCAAGGCCGTGCAACTCAGAACACAGGTGAGGTACGTTTTTTCGTTTCCGTTTGGAAGTTTCATTGGTCTAATGTTATGTCGCTCAGTTTTTTGGCTTGCAGTTTGTGAAACCGGGAAAAACCCAGGAATAATTCATAAATTAGCCGCTTCGTTGTTTAAGCCGCCGGATTCAAAACGTAGTGGCTTATAGTCCGAAAAATATGATATCTACATGTCTTCCATCACCACATCCATAAACCTCTATTTTTGCCTTCCTCTTTGCCTCCTTCCTGGTGGCTTAATCCCCTGTTCTACTACCAATATACACCATGTCCCTCCTCTGCACATGTCCAAACCATCTAAATCGGGCTCTCTCACCTTGTCCACAAAATGTCCTACATGAGCGGTCCATCTAATAAACTCGTTTCTAATCCTGTCTATCCACATCACTTCCAATGAAAAACTCAGCATCTTCAGCTCTGCTACCTCCAGCTCCACCTCCTGTCTTTTAGTCAGTGCCGCTGTCTCTAAACCAGGGGTCACCAACGTTGTGCCCGCAAGGACCACATGAGTAGCCTGCGGGCCTTTTCTAAAAATAGCTGTTTCCTACTTTGTTAAATCATTGTTGATAATTATTATGAGAAATCATTAACATGAACAGTGTCTTCACATAGATGAATATAATTATTTATTAATAATAACATAATAAAATTGAGAAAATTTATTTCAGATCAAACGAAAACTGTTTGTACCAAACTGGTAGCCCTTCACATTAATCGGTACCCAAAAAGTAGCTTTCAGTTTCAAAAAGGTTGGTGACCCCTGCTCTAACTTTCCTGTTCACTCTTGCATATACCCTTCTATCAAAAATCACTCCTGCCACTCTTCTCCATCCACTGCACACTTTTTTTCACTTCTCTAACACACTCTCCATTACCTTGCAACCACACCACTCCACGGCCCTCCCTCTTATTCACACACATGTACTCTCACTCCTTCTTCCCACTTCTCTAAAGCGTGTACCTCCACCTCTCCAGGCTTTTCTCAACCTGCTCCCTACTCTCACCACAAATTACAATATCATCCAAAAACATCATTGTTCATGGAAACTCCTGATCCTTGATGAAATTTCACCTCCACCTTCAACCAGTCTGTCGTTCCTACTGCACACTTCACTGCTGTCACACTGTCCTGCACCACCCTCACATACATCTCTGACACACCTGACTTCCTCATACAATACCACAACTCCTCTCTCAGCACCCTGCCATATCTTTCTTTCGGCTTCTCCCATTAGGGGTCCCCATAGCGGATTATCCGTATTTGTGATCCCCATGTTCGATTTGGCACGTTTTTACCTTCCTAACACGAACCCTTCCCATTTATCTGGGCTTGGAATAAGAGTGCTAAGAGTGCACTGGCTTGTGCAACCCTAATGGCTAGTTCCGGGGATTGAGAGCACTGAATCCTAACCACTAGACCACCAGGGAACATTGCCATATGCTTTCTCTAAAACCACAAACACACAATGCAACTCCTTCAGCTTCTCATATGCCTTTTCCTTGGCTTTCATCACATCCCTCTTCACCTGCTAACTGTCTCCCTTATCACTTCTGCAGTAGTTGTCCAATCATCCAGCACCTCTTCACCACCACAGAGCCCCTGTCTGACCTCTTCCCTGAATCTCACATTACAGTCTTCCTTCTTCCGTTTATTCGGTTTTATTTTTCTTCCAGTCCTCACTCTCCTCCTCTTCTTCTTCACCTCCAAAGCCATCCTACAGACCAACATCCAATGCTGTCTAGCTACACTGACCCCTGCCAACACCTTACAGTCTCCAATCTCCTTAAGGTTGCATCTCCATCGCTCTTACACGTCACCCTATGCTCCTCCTTCTTCTTAAAATAAGTGTTCACCACTGCCATTTCCATAATTTTAGCAAGATCTTCCAACATCTGCCCCTCCACATTCCTCTCCTTAAGGCCATACTTACCCATCACCTCCTCATCACCTCTGTTCCCTTCACCTACATGCCCATTACAGTCCGCTCCAATCACAAATCTTTCTTTACTAGGTACACCTTCTACCACTCCATCTAACTCAATCCAGAATCTTTCCTTCTCCTCTATCTCACAACCCACTTGTGGAGCATAGGCACTGATGGCATTTATCATTTAACAGCTTTACATTCATAACCCTATCATATCAGAATCTCTTTTCACCTCCACTACACTCTTACTAAACTCTTCCTTCAGAATCACCCCTACACCATTTCTCTTTCCATCCACACCATATAAGAACAGTTTAAACCCACCTTCAATGTTCCTGGCCTTACTCCCTTTCCACTTGGTCTCCTGAACAGACAAAACATATCTACCGTTCTCCTCTCCATCATATGTATCAGCTAACTCGTTCCCTTCACCAGTCATAGTACCAACATTTAAAGTACCAACCCTAACCTCGATTCTCCTACACTTCTTTTCCTGCTGTCTCTGTAGACATCTTCTTCCTCTCCTCCTCTCCACATTCGGCCAACAGTAGCTCGATTTTCACCTGTACCCTGTTGGCTAACAATACCTGTGGCGGTTGTTGGTAACCCTTGACCGAACCCGTATGAATTTCTGATTTGTGATCCGCATATTTGATTTCGCACATGTTTTACACTGGATGCCCTTCCTAACACAACCCTACCAATTTATCTGAGCTTGGGAACGGCACCAAGAGTGCACTTGCTTGTGCAACCCTAATGGTTGGGTTTAACTTACTACTACTACTACTATTTGGAATTAGAATTTTAATAGTATTTACATGATTACTAGGTAAAATAAAGCAACATAACATCCAAAGCTTCTTTATAATTCTACTATTTGCTAATGATAAAATTTTTGTTGGTTGTATCGAGTGCTGCAACAACTAATCCATAAAATCGACAATGAAATTCATTGTCAACAAATATCGATTATTTGGGCTGCTAAAGTTTCGGCTTAACATGACGGCAAGATAAAACAGCTGCTTGCAAAATGGCAGAGAGTTCTCGGACTCGTGTTTTGTTTTGATTTGTGAAGGTTGATGTCTCTGACAAGGGTGTGGAGGCCATCCTGTCTCAGAGAGGAGCCACTGACAACTGACTCCATCCATGTGCCTTCTTCTCACGCCGACTAAATCCCGCTGAACAAAACAACTCCATCGGGGACCGCAAGCTGCTGGCAGTCAAGCCCAGGTCCACTTCCACAGCTCCCGCTTCCAGGGAAGTGCAAACTTGCAACTGCCTTAGCCCATCTTCCTATTGCATAAATGGACATGGATTCCTCTCATTCTCTGCCAGATTGTCTTGTTGGCTCCCTGTCTGTTTAAGACCTTCCTGCCTCTCGTTTACCCTCACGGATCCTTTTGTTTCAGTTTCGGATCTTCCGGTTTTCTCAGACCTTGCCGGGTACCAGTTTGTTTTGATCTTTTTTTAATCAGCCGTAAGTTTTCAAAAACTGTCACTCAATATGATACATATTTCAGGCCGGTTGGCAGTAAGTTTTTTGGACACTTTGTTTTTTTTCTGTTTTTTTCCCGTGAGAACATTGTGTTTTGCCTGATATTGTAATAAGTATATACTGATATAAGATATATATATATATTTATTAAAATATATGCTTTGCTGTTGTCCTGCTTCTGGGTCCAACTACCCGCACCCTGACAGATGATGCACATTGGTAAACATTACCCTGTCAAAATTACTTTTGTGTTTTTCCTTAATATGTTTTGTACCATTGTGAATAAAATGAGATTGTGAGTTACATTTTTAATTTACATTTTCATATATATCGCTTAAAGAGATTTGGAATCAGGGTTGTACTATGAAATCAGGTAAAAAGAACAGCGAGCCCTGAACTAGCAAAGCACCATATTTTACTGTTGGTATGGTGTTTATTTTGTGGTGTTTTCTGTGGTGATTTCTTTAATGTTGTATAACAATCAACAAAGCTCAAATCAAGACAAATATAAACTTTTGGAAAAAAAAAAAGCAAGAACTTATTGGTTAATTGTGTGCACTTGTGCAACCAGAGTGTATGTATGTTTTTGTTTAATTCCCCTTAATTTTTAAAGGTGACATTTTTTGTGTTGATATATTTTTAACCTAATATAAACCTTTTAAAATAATCTTCCCAAAGTGTTTTGATTGAGGGTATTGAGTGTTTAGCTATGATGAGACACCTTTAAGCAATCTAACCGTTAGTGTTGTGTCCTGCTTTTGGCCCATCTTACACTCAATCCCTACTGAGAGTTTGAAAGAATGATAGGTAAATTGGGGAAGATTCTTTGCACGGTTGCCTAAGCCAGACTGAATGTCATTCTGTGGGCAGCAGTCATTAAAACCCCACTCATGCTTCTCTCTTTATAAGTCCACACATGGGGGTGGCCATAAAAGAAAAAAACCCTGCTTGTTTGATGGCCCGTCTGAACCTTGTGTGTTAATGAAAGGACCATATGATCATGCTATTACTATAACAGTAAGATAGTCTGCATATATGCGTCCTTTTAGAGAACAATTAGCACAGAAGATTTGAATTAAATACTTCACATTGAACAGTAGGGGTTCACTGTCTTTTATTTAGAAGTTTATTTACAAATGTATTTGTATGTTCTATATATGTTTTATATAATCTTGACTGGTTAATACTTTTGAGATGAAGCCGTATAGGTCAGAGAGCATCCGGCATTGATGTTTAGTGTGGCAGCAAATGCATGGCTTCATATCCATGAGTGGACTATCACTATTTAATTCAGGGGTGAAAACAGCAGTTAGACCCTGCCTCACCCATCCACTGATTCTGGTAATAAATGATCTAGCATTTCAACTATTTTTACGGCAATGTGTGTGGATGTGTCCTGCATTATATTTAGCGATGTCACTGGGGCAGTTGATGTCAGTCCTGCATAAGACAGACACGAAGAATGAAAAGGGCTCTGCCCACACCTTCTTCTAGGGAACTCCCTTCGGTTAGGCATGAGACGAAACCCTCTGACACACCTTTGGCCAACGAATCCAGCCGAATGTTTGTGCTCCTCTATTAAAAAAGATAGATCATATTAAGTGACACAGGACACTTAAATGAAGCAGGAGAAAACCCAGTTGTTGGTCATGAAGAGTCACAGTGAACTTTTTTCCCCATGTAGCTATTATAATTTTAATGGCCAAACATTCGGGACAAAAGAAAACACCAAACGGTCTAACGACTGATTTCTATTGGCTGGGTTTTTGAGGTTATGTGCACAGTCATGTCACAAATGTCATCTGGTGAATTTGACAGCAACCCAAATGCACCATATGTGTGCCTATCATCAATAATTGAGGTCCCCTTTTGAAAGAATTGGAATGGATCTCCTTGGGCCATTAAAACTGACTGTGCAAGGGCATCGCTTTGCGCTAGTTTTAGTGGACTACCCAATGCTATACCTGAAAGAATTTCCTCTCCACAGCATATCAACAATAAATGTTGCGGAGACACTCTTCTACATTGTCTCCCAAGTCCGAATTCCAAAAGAGATCCTAACTGACCAAGACACAGCGTTTATGCCATGGACACTGCACAAGCTTTTTAAATTACTGGGGATTAAAATAAATCCTTATTAACATTTATCATTCGCAAACAAATGACTTAGTGGAGCATTTTAATCAAACTCTCAAGAATATGATTCAGAGGTTTGTTTTGGCTTGGGCCCCTAGTATTTGCATTATTAGAGGTTCAACAAGCACCCATAGGGTTTTTAAGTGCAATTTCTTATAAGCTGTAAGCTGCACTAGATGTTATCTGTGAAAATTCAGAAGAGGAACCTTCTAATAGTAAAAATGTAATTCAACACGCTCTTGACCTGAGAGCAAATGACTTATTGAGTTGAGTCAGAGATGTTGACTATGATGTTATGCACACAGGTAGAGGTATGATGCACTCAAAATATACTACCTCCCATCTAAAACTGTGAAAAGAGGTGGCACTTATGTCTCTGGTGACAATGGTTCCTAATAGAAAGGAGCTGGGACTGGAGGTAAAAATGTGACCAAATTTTCCCTGGAAAGCTATGGAGACCACCTTTTACCATATCTGAAAGCACTGGTTGCTAGTTTGCAAAGATAGATTGACATAGGAGTAAATGAGAAGTCCCACAGTGATTCAATTATCAGACATGGAGCTGGGGCCCCATTTATTTGTGATGGAGGGAGAGGACATCCCCCATGCTGTACATCACCTGTAAGCTGTTCGTGCGGGGTAGGCTTCCCAACAGCACTATAAAAAAAAATGCTTGGCAATCAAATACTATCTGCTGGGAAGGGTATTCACCCTCTGATTGGATGACGCCCCGCCCCAATGGCTCCATTGCATGAAAAATATCAATGCATGGATCAGTTGTTGGTATCTGGCACTTCAGTTGTTTCAGTTTGAGATGGTCCACAGACCGGGGGCACAGATGGCTGTGGCTGATTTTCTCTCACATTGGGGGTAGTCGGCTGCAGGCCAGCTCTCCAGCTGGGTGGTGGGGGTATGTGGTAGCGGGCATGTGGCTGAGCAAGAAGAAGATAAAAATATAAAAGGTTTTGCTTGTTTTGATGCTCTTGGTTTTATTCTTAAAAGAGTCAGGCAAAGAATCAGTCATAAAAACTGTATTGCTCTTGCAATTGTGTTGATGGAGAGAGAGAGAGAGAGAGAAGTGGAGTGAGTTGCAGAAGCCCAAGCAGACACCTCACACCTAATGCTATATTATGAATTTGAATAAGCAGAAAATGAATGCCCTCTGAATAATTAGTTTGCAAATGAATCAATAACTCAAATTCAAATTATTGTGCTACATTTACAGGGTGGTTCTTCAGCTGACCCAGTGTAGTAAATGACCCAATTGTAGATACTGTCCTACAGTATTGATCTGGTGTATTGTGCTGTTCTCATTAACAATGTCTCTTTCCCTGATGTCACTTGCTTGTTGTTTTTTTTTGGCCCAGATGTCCCTAGCTATGTTTCTTACCTACTGAGTCTCAAGTGCATTGTAAAGGTGTTTGTCATTCTTAGCTTATGAGATGGATTAATCTTGAACAAGATTGGAAACATTTTAATATTGTGGATTTCTGGATGCAGTATGTGGGTCTTTTAAGAGCAAGTAAATTATTTTTTAAAGCACAAATTCATGTGTGCTTTTTAAACATCTCATTCCATATTTAGTCTACATTTTCTGTTATAATAACCTCCTTCTGGAAGGATGTTCATCTACATTTTTAAGTGTGATTTTGGGGTTGTGCTTATTCAGCCACAAGAAATGTCAGCATTCCATTTTATCCCAAATGTGTTAAATTTTACTCCAACACACATAAACCATATCTCCATGGAGGTCACATTGCACAAAGGAGCAGTATAATGCTGGAATGGGTTTGGGTCTAGTTGAAATGAAGAGAAAATGTAATGCTAATGCCTCTAAAGGCATCCTATACAATTGTGTGCCTCCAAATTTGTGGTAACAGTTTTGGGAAGACACACATAGAAAAAGAGAGAACAGCAGGCAGATAATTTTTTTTAATTATAATAAAATATTATTTCTGAAGACAAATTGTGACTTTATTACTGCATTGTTTGTTGAGTTTATTTATTATTTTTTTGCCCTCAGATAAAACACATTTCTCATTTTAATACAAATGATCAGTTCCTGCTATGTATATTGCCGGTAAATAAATTCTGCACCTGTTTCATTTTTGTGCCATTTTGTCATACAGTCAAGCATCCCACATTCTTCCCACCCCTACCACACACACACACACACACACACACACACACACACACACATTACACAGTGGTGGGATCATTGACACCTTTAATGAGTCAGCTCGTCGACACAGTGCTAAACTGTGATAATAGCATGCTTTGAGAAAATAGGAAGAGGAAATGTGTGGTGTGTCAAAACTGCACATATAAGGAAAATGCTAAAATGGCAAATAAGTAATATATTTTTGTAGTTCTAATGTTAAATTTTTAAGCATGATTTTATATTTTCTAAGGAGGAACAAAAAAAACCTGATTTTTGTTCAAAATCTAAAAACAGCTCTAGAAAATGAGCTTTTTAATCGATTGTGTAAGTTTCTAGAATATTCTTGGAATTTGAGAAATGACCTGAAAAAGCTGATGATAGGACAAGTTCTAAGAAGTATTGGATATCAGAGAACCACCCCTATAAAGCAATAATGAAATATACAGTGATGTGTGTGTCCTGATTTCTGTTTGTCACACTTTAATGTTTCAGTTCAGCAAACTATATAAAACTAAATTAAGGTTTTTTAGTTTAGATTTTTAGTCAAGTACAGAAAGTAAAAGTAGTTAAGGAAGGTAACACATAGTGCAGAGGGATTAGCAAGTACAGTATGTGGGTTTTACATTTTTAGCAAACAGAGGATTATTTCCTCAAACATTCCTTCCCTTACAGCGGATTGCCTGCTGGATTCTTAAAGACTCTTCATCTGTGCACTATAGTGTTTTGATGCTAAATGTTGGTTTTCATTATATTCTGCTGCTGGATGCTACTTATGTGCATTATTACAGTAGTGCAATATGTGTGTCTGTTTGATATAAATAATTTCAACAGATAAACTACTTAATTTGTCATTCAAAGCAGTGAAGGATATTGGATATAATAGTGATTTTGGTGAGTGTGTCTGAGATATTTTCTGGTGAGCCAAGAGAAAGCCAATATTCTTGAAATTATTATTATTATTAACTATATGATATATGCTATAACCATATTTTTAAAGACATGGTAAAGACATCTTAAGAACGAGTGGTCGATTGGCTATATTATATATGATTTTTGCCATTGGTCCATCTGTCTCTCTGTCTAGTTGTAACTGTCTGAGATTCCTCTTAGTGTTTCTCAAGGTTTAGTGGTTGAAGGTTTATAGGATTTTTATGGTATTCATTTTCTCACCTGCAAATAAAGTGATTACATTTGATCACCAAACAGAGGGAAGGTCAAATATGTAAGAAAAAAAAAGAATATTTATTTCCTAAAGTTTAATTATATTTTAATTTATGGCATACACATTAGTAAAAAAAAGAACTAGACTTGTGGAAGCGTCATCCACATTGACTCTGCTGAGAAAAGCACAACATATGATTTTTTCAAACAGACAGTAATCAGGCCTCGAAGATCTGACCGCTGACCCTGAAGCTCTGAGTTGTTCACTGTTAATAGTTCAGCAATTTATATTTTTAGACAAGTATGAAATTCTGGAATATTTACATGCTTATTGTTTTTCAACATTGTGTTTACATCTATGTCTCCTCTTTCCTCACATGATTAACGATTATTAGTCATGGGAGAAAACTTGAAAGTACCTTTAATCTGTTTATCAGAGATATTTGTAAGACATTTTTCTAAAATAAAATCCTGTCTTCCCTAATAAAGAAGCTTATGGGGTTAACAAATCTTTAATTCAAATGCCAGATTGAGTGTTATAAAACTGTTTGTGTGATTTCTACTGATGATTAATTGAAGGTATACATTTTAATAATGATTGCAAAGTGTACATATACAAATACAAAAAGAGAGATACTATCCCACTGTACTGATGCAATCTCTTTTCACAATAATTAAAAATCATGACTGGCTCACTCTAAACTTATCAGCCAACATATGAGCTACTTAGATTTTGCTATGTAACACTTTAGGCTGGGGACTTGAAGGCAGTGTGCAGGAAGCCAAAGATAGAATATTAGCATGCGTGAGTACTTGCATGTCTGTGCATTTCTCTCTCATTTGCTTTGTAATTTCTCAAACGCACTTGATTGTGCTGTGGATAGGCTGTGGGATGGTCTGAATCACACACACACACACACACACACACACACACACACACACACACACACACACACAGTGAGAGGGAAAAAGAGGCATTATAACTATCTTGGCTGGGCAGCAGCTCTCAGCAGACCCAAAATAGTCCTTTGAAGGCCTGGATGACCCCCTAGTAAAAGCCTCCATCTTATTTTTCTGTCTAACTGACTTCCCCATAGTGTTGTGTGTGATTTCCACAAACACCAATTCATATTTCTGTATAGGATATTACTGTTTTGTTAATCATTCTGTGAAAGGGTATCTGCCAAATGCCATGAATGTAAATGATAAACCTCTCTCTCTCTCTCTCTCTCTCTCTCTCTCTCTCTCACTCTCTCTGTAGATGAGGCTGTTCCAACTACTACACTTTCCTCTCATGCAGTTTTCCAGGGTGTAACCCCTAAAGAAACACAAGATCATGATAACATAATGCCTCAGAAAGAGGCAGAAAACCCCACAGGTCTGCTCCCTATACTTAAAAAGGACATTGTTTCTGGATATGAGGATAAAACACTGCCTTCTAAGCAGCAACACTTTCTTAGGAAAATGCTGCTTGATGACGACAAAGCTTTGCATCCAACATGGTCTCCAGGAGAAACTCTTGAAGCCCTTACTACAATTAATACTTACAATCCTACCACAGAAACACAAGATGCTAACAGAACTAAGCCATCCCTCACTTCATTAGTCATCACAACAGTGGGAATAGAAGCAGAACCAGACACACTCCCTTCTGGTAGGAGCCCATCTTTAGAGCAAGTTATAATGAGGATATAGTCAAGTGTTCTAGCATCTAACTCAGCAAATTTATAAAAACTGTTCTATTTATGTCTGTTCTGTTATACACGTCAGATTTATTGTATTTTTGTTGGGTTAATATTAATTTATATAAGCTGTTTATATAAATAGCTGTTTATACATAGATGGTTAAACCCTTAGATTTAAAGCTGAAAGTCAATAAAAATACAATTGCAGTGTAGAATGTTAACTTTAATTTATATATCTTGCATTAACTATTTAGAATTGCATCTGTTTTAAACATTTCCCACCAGACTTTTTAAAATATATACACTATGGAGCCATGCATCTCCTTTTAGTTTGCATTGAAGACTTAATATCGTGTGTATTTGCAAATTTAAACGTTATTCCAAGTGGTATAATTATTTTTCCAGTAGATTGACAATTTTAAATAAATACAATTTTCTCAGATTTAACAGCTCACATATTAAAAAAAATTATTTATTCAGTATATAGTTATTTTAATTAAGCTATATGCAAATGGAATATTTTGACTTTTGAAGCACTTATTTACAGGACTGCATCCCGCTTTATAAAAGGCACTTCAAAATAAAAAAAAAATCAAATTTTATTTGTCACATACATACAGAGTACGACATGCAGTGAAATGCTTTATCTCAGAAGCCTGAATTTTGTTACACTTTTTTGTAAATAGTGATACGATTTGTATAAAGCAAACCAGAAATGGTAAGTCAGGGGGCCTTCAGTGATTTTACATAAATTGACATTGAATTTTAAATGATTTTCAGAACAGAACAGAAGGGTGTGCTATGCTATTTTATTTGCTGAATTTCAGTTACCCATTTAATGCCTGGTTAAACATGGTTTTGATTTGCATTATTTTCATTTTTTCATTCTGCCCTTTTTAATATTCCTATTTGAAAGTGGTATTAGTTAGACTAATATTATATCCTACATTCTAAAGTATCCTCCATCTCTTCTCAGCTGCATCAAGCTGTATGATCAATTTCTCAGGCCCAGAGGGGTACATTGATTCGTCAGATGATCTGCCGCTTCCAGATGGCGCTTTTCTTCAGTGCACTTACACAGTGACTGTGTACACCGGTTATGGGGTGGAACTGCAGGCATGTTAAAAAAAAATCTCCCAATCTACATTTTCCTTTGTGTGTGTGTGTGTGTGTGTGTGTGTGTGTGTGTGTGTGTGTGTGTGTGTGTGTGTGTGAGAGAGAGAGATGTTCAGCTTTAATCTGCAGGTTTTATTCTTTTTAATCAATTCAAATTTTACTGCATACACTAATTTGTCATGAGCACTGTTCTTCCCAAAAGCAAAGTCTGATTTAATAGTATTTATATAATTTTTTATATGTAAAAAAAAAAAAGTTTTACCAAAGACATATAGGATTTAAAACGTGGATGTTGCATGGAATTGGGTAGAATGTGACCTCATGTGGCCAATCTCGGAAATGCATGATTCAAATTATGCATGCAAAATTAAAGCATGCTCTCTGTCAATACGACTTGACACAAACAGATGTCAGTGTCATCAAATGCTCTATTTGCACCAGTCCTCACACCAGAGAATAATTATCAATAACAATGTAGTCCTTTTTGCACTGTAAACATGTTACCTTCCAGAGTTTGACTTTTAAATACAGAAGTTAATGTGTGCATGCATAAGAATTACTTATGTATACTTACTTACTTATGAATAACACAACACTGGCAACCAAGTAATATAAAGATCAAATATACCTGGATAATATAGAGTTTAAAAACAATATAAAAAATTTAATTTATAATCAATAATGGCTTTTTGTTTCATTGTAAATGTGTTTGATTAATACATTTGAATAACATTAATTAAAGCTTTAATGTAATGTTTAAAGTGTACAGTTTATTAAGTTGTTAATTATGAATTGCAAACAATTAAAATCTGTGAAAGGAAGGTGCACTGAATGCAGAACTTTACAGAATACTTTTTTGTCATCATAGGTCAAAAGTGTTAACCTATCAGAGGGTGAGCAGTTGTCAATCCGAGGGGTAGATAAGAATGGCACTTTGCTGGTACTCGCCAATCAGACACTGCTGGTAGAGGGTCAGGTGATCCGCAGCCCAACCAATAGTATGTCAGTATTTTACTGCTCTTCACCTGAGGGCAGCACTGGCACATTCCAGCTTCATTACCAGAGTGAGTAATAAAGTAAATGTTCTGAAGAGCATTTCAACTTCCATTACCTTCTCTTAATTGTGCTGATTCCTAATTAGTAAAATGTTTTGTTGTGTGTGATATAATTAACTGAGCAATTTACTGACGTTCTCCTGTTAGTTTTAATTAGTATCTTGCCGATAAACATTTTTTTTAAACTCTTATAATGGTATTATAGTCACTTTATGCATTGCCATATTGCATGTTAATTTGAACACAGTTACAACTGAATAAAATACTCTTTTAATCTCTTTTTACATAAAAGCTATTTTTAATACATAATACTATAAATCTGATATTTCTCAAAATATTATATTTTAATCATATATAAATATATTATTAATGTTTTATATTTTATGAGGTGTTTTGTGTATTTTTTTTTTTCTGAAAAAATATGCAATATTACATTTTTTTCTTGGGTAGTGTTCCATCTGAGCTGCCCTTTGCCCCGGCGGCCTCACTTTGGGGAGGTATCAGTTTTGGATTTGCGCCCAGGGGGTACAGCACATTTCTCCTGCCATATGGGTTACCATCTGCAGGGTGCAGCGGTGTTGACGTGCCTTAATGCCTCTCTGCCTACCTGGAACCAGCGTGAACCCAGCTGTAGAGGTAAATAAATAAATAAGTAAATAATAATAAAAAGACACATAAAGTCATACAAAGATTACAAAAAAAAATTATAAAAACATTAATAATAACAGTAAAAGAGTGAGAACATTACAACTACTGCTACAATACATACACTACTACTACTACTAATAATAATAATGATAATAATAATAATAAACAGCAGAGATGGCTCCTTCTGCTATTGGTTTCACCTGCTTCAGAATTAGAATTGATGTTCTGACAAGCAGTGTGTATGCTGGAATTAGTGCAGTCGAGGTAGAGGGTGGGCTCTGCCTAGTATGCATACAGACATAGTGTATTTATATTTTAGGGGGATTGAGCGACTCTATATTTGGAGAGACAGTGCCTGTAATATACAGTGCCCTCCACAATTATTGGCACCCCTGTTTAAGATGTGGTCGTGGACTTCTAAAAATTCTCCTTTTTTTTTAAACAACATAAAACCCAAATGCAAGAAAAGAGAAAAATCCAACCTTTTATTTAAGTACATTACTTTGGTGGTAAAAAAAAAATCATACATTTAGGGAAAAAAAAAAAAAAACTTGAAATCATGTGTCCCACAATTATTGGCACCCCTAACAATTCCTCTGAAAAATTTAAAAAAATTTTTTAAATATATTTTTCTGTAGTTGCTAAGGTTGGTCAGGGTATCTAGGGACTTTTAATTAGTAATTCATGATTTCCTGTTTCCCTGGGGAATAAATATGACGTGACACAGAGGCCTAATTCTCTTACCCATTTGTCAACATGGCAAAGACAAGAGAACACACCATTCAAGTAAGGCAGATGTGTGTCGACCTTCAAAAGTCAGGCAATGGCTACAAGAAAATAGCCACTTGCCTTAACTTGCCGGTATCTACAGTCAGAGGAATCATTAAGAAGTTTAAAACAACTGGAACAGTGACAAATAAGGCTGAAAGAGCTCCCATGTTTATCTTGCCACAACGCACAGTGAGGAGGATGGTAAAAGAAAAAAATTCCCCAAGCTCACCGTCACAGAATTGCATCAAAGAGTGGCATCTTTGGGTCACAGAGTCTCCAAAACAACCATCAGACGCTCTCTACATGCCAACAAGCTGTTTGGGAGGCATGCAAGGAAAAAGCCTTTTCTCACTAACACTCACAAACGTAAACGTCTGGAGTTTGCTAAGCGGTACTGGGACTTCAACTGGGATCGTGTGCTTTGGTCAGATGAGACTAAGATTGAGCTTTTTGGCAACAAACACTCTATATGGGTCTGGCGTAAAAAAAAAAAATGAGTATGCCGAAAAGCACCTCATGCCCACCGTGAAGTATGGTGGAGGATCTGTGATGCTGTGGGCCTGTTTCTCTCCCAAAGGCCCTGGGAACCTTGTTAGGGTGCATGGCATTATGAACGCTTTGAAGTACCAGGATATTTTAAATAAAAACCTGATGGCCTCTGCCAGAAAGCTGAAGATGGGTCGTCATTGGGTCTTTCAGCAGGATAATGATCCAAAACATGTGGCAAAATCTACACAAAAGTGGTTCAGCAGTCACAAACTCAAGGTCCTCCCATGGCCATCTCAGTCCCCAGACCTCAACCCAATTGAAAACCTGTGGAGTGAGCTAAAGAGAAGAGTGCATAAGAGAGGACCCAGGACACTGGATGATCTAGAAAGATTGTGCAAAGAAGAATGGTCAAAAATCCCTCTCTCTGTGTTCTCCAATCTTGTGAAATGTTATAGGAGGAGATTAAGCGCTGTCTTGTTGGAAAAAGGAGGTTGTACAAAGTATTAACATCAGGGGTGCCAATAATTGTGGCACACATAAAGTTTTTTTTTTTTCTAAATGTGCGATTATTTTTTTTTTACCACCAAAGTAATGTACTTAAATAAAAGGTTGGATTTTTCTCTTTGTTTACATTTGGGTTTTATGTTGTTTAAAAAAAAAAGGAGAATTTGTTGAAGTCCACGACCACATCTTAAACAGGGGTGCCAATAATTGTGGAGGGCACTGTAGGTTCTGAAAATGTTTTTTCTGCATTTTCAGTTCAGTGCTGACATAAGGTCATATGGAAATGAAAGTATTTCCTATTCAAATTCTATGGTTTTTATTATAGAATCATCATTTGGTCCCTTTTAGGTCATAGAGTTGGTTAAATACAACCTACAATAAACAACACATGCCATATTAGACCATCTTTTTTTATTATTACAAAATGTAAGCCAAAATGGAGCAGCGATGTGTAAAAACTAAATACACCTTTTAATTCATTAGCTTGAAGAACCAACTTTAGCAGAAGTAACTTAAAGTATTCATGCTCTGCAACAATTTATCAGTCTCTTACATCATTGTAGGGGAATTTTGGCCAACTTTTTTTTAAAATGTTGCTTTAGTTCATTGAGGTTTGTGGGCATTTGTTTATGCACAGTTCCCTTAAGGGCCTGCCACAGTATTTCAGTAAGGTTTAGGTCTGGACTTTGACTGGGCCATTGCAACACCTTTATTCTGTTATTTTTTTTAGCAATTCTTTTGCTGTGCTTGTGATCATTGTCCTTTTGCATGACATTGTCCTTTTTAATGACAGTAGGTTTTCCAGGTCCTATGGCTGCAAAACAAGCCTATATCATAACCTCTCTACAACTGTGCTTGACAAATGGTATGAGGTGTTTGTGCAGTAAGGCTGTATTTGGGTATTACCAAACAAGGCACAGTGCATTTTAGCCAAACATCTCTCCTTTGGTCACACACAAAAAAATTTTGTTGAGGAGCTATTTAGCCTCTTAAATGCTAGAGAAGCAGTAAAGGTCTATTTAGTAACTAACTATAAACCTTTATTTAGATTTTAAGTTTTTGGCTTTATTTTTGTAAAAAATAAATAAGGACACAGTTCAATATGTCATGTGTTGAAATCATATATTGGCCTAAGAGTTTATGGACCAGTGAATAAGATTGCATTACAGTGGCACTTATCAAGGGTTTGGATATACAGTGAGGAAAATAAGTATTTGAACACCCTGCTATTTTGCAAGTTCTCCCACTTAGAAATCATGGAGGGGTCTGAAATTGTCATCGTAGGTGCATGTCCACTGTGAGAGACATAATCTAAAAAAAATAAAAAATCCAGAAATCACAATATATGATTTTTTAACTATTTATTTGTATGATACAGCTACAAATAAGTATGTGAACACCTGAGAAAGTCAATGTTAATATTTGGTACAGTAGCCTTTGTTTGCAATTACAGAGGTCAAACGTTTCCTGTAGTTTTTTACCAGGTTTGCACACACTGCAGGAGGGATTTTGACCCACTCCTCCACACAGAGCTTCTCTAGATCAGTCAGGTTTCTGGCCTGTCGCTGAGAAACGCGGAGTTTGAGCTCCCTCCAACGGTTCTCTATTGGGTTTAGGTCTGGAGACTGGCTAGGCCACGCCAGAACCTTGATATGCTTCTTACAGAGCCACTCCTTGGTTATCCTGGCTGTGTGATCTGGGTCATTGTCATGTTGGAAGACCCAGCCTCGACCCATCTTCAATGCTCTAACTGAGGGGAAGAAGGTTGTTTCCCAAAATCTCGCAACACATGGCCCCGGTCATCCTCTCCTTAATACAGTGGAGTCTCTCTGTCCCATGTGCAGAAAAACACCCCCAAAGCATGATGCTACCACCCCCATGCTTTACAGTAGGGATGGTGTTCTTGGGATGGTACTCATCATTCTTCTTCCTCCAAACACGTTTAGTGGAATTATCACCCAATCTATTTCTATTCAGTCGCCCTGTCCCATGTGCAGACAAACACCCCCAAAGCATGATGCTACCACCCCCATGCTTCACAGTAGGGATGGTGTTCTTGGGATAGTACTCATTATTCTTCTTCCTCCAAACACGTTTAGTGGAATTTTCACCCAATCTATTTCTATTTTGGTCTCATCTGACCACATGACTTTCTCCCATGACTCCTCTGGATCATCCAAATGGTCATTGGCAAACTTAAGACGTGCCTGGTCATGTACTGGTTTAAGCAGGGGAACCTTCCTTGCCATGCATGATTTCAAACCATGACGTCTTAGTGTATTACCAACAGTAACCTTGGAAACGGTGGTCCCAGCTCTTTTCAGGTCATTGACCAGCTTTTCTAATGATTGCTCCAACAGTGGACCTGTTTTCACCAAGCTGCTTGGCAATTTCCCCGTAGCCCTTTCCAGCCTTGTGGAGGTGTACAATTTTGTCTCTAGTGTCTTTGGACAGCTCTTTGGTCTTGGCCATGTTAGTAGTTGGATTCTTACTGATTGTATGGGGTGGACAGGTGTCTTTATGCAGCTAACGACCTCAAACAGGTGCATCTAATTTAGGATAATAAATGTAGTGGAGGTGGACATTTTAAAGGAAGACTAACAGGTCTTTGAGGGTCAGAATTTTAGCTGATAGACAAGTGTTCAAATACTTATTTGCAGCTGTATCATACAAATAAATAGTTTAAAAATCATATACTGTGATATCTGGATTTTTTTTTAATTTTTTTAAGATTATGTCTCTCACAGTGGACATGCACCTACGATGACAATTTCAGACCCCTCCATGATTTCTAAGTGGGAGAACTTGCAAAATAGCAGGGTGTTCAAATACTTATTTTCCTCACTGTACAGTAGGTTTAATAAATATTTGATACACTGCAGATTGTTCAAGTATTCCCACTTACAAAGAATGGAGAGATCTGTAATTTTCATCGTAGGTACACCTCAACTGTGAGAGACAGAATCTAAGAAAATAAATCCAGAAAATTACATTGTATGATTTTAAAATCATTAATTTCCATTTTATTGCATGAAATTAGTATTTGATCACCTACCAACCAGGCAAGAATTCTGTCTCTCACAGACCTGTTAGTTTGTTTCCTTTCCTCCACTAATTCCCTGCAAGAATTGCACCTGTTTGAACTTTTTACCTGCACAAAAGACACCTGTCCACACACTCAATCAATCAGACTCCAACCTCTCCACTATGGGCAAGACCAAAGAGCTGTCTAAGGACTCTACTATCGACAAAATTGTAGACCTGCACAAGAGTTGAATAGACTACCTTTCCATTAATAGGTTTCAAGATGGCGGCACGGCAGTAGCTGGCCCCAAAATGGTGCTACTTTCACTTTGTAGCCCGCCTTACGCAACATATGGACATCGGAGCAACTGGTGTCCCTGTGTACCACTGTCAAACACTCAAGGAACTCAGAAACAGTCCCAACAACACGATAAACGTGCTCGGAGTGTATATACCACCTAGAGCTAATGCAAAGGAAACACTCAGCGTACTCTATGAGACCATTAGCGCACTAAAAAACACACATACTGACGGATTGTTTATTGCCACCAGAGATTTCAATCATGTAAATCTCAGGACTGTGCTTCCTAAATTTCATGAGAATGTGGAATTTGTAACCAGAGGAGAAAACACGTTGGATGTTTACACAAACATCCCAAACGCATACCAGGTGAAGCCCCGCCCCCATCTCGGGTACTCGGACCACATCTCTGTTATGCTGATCCCAGCATACAGACCACTCAACAGGGGTTCAAGACCAGCTCAAAAGCAAGTGAGAACCTGGCCAGCAGGATCCATGTCTGCTCTCCAAGACTGCTTTAAATGCACTGACTCGGACATGTTTAGGGAAGCTGCAACCAACGGTGAAATTCATTAACTTGGAGGAGTACACGTGACCAGCTACATCGGCAAGTGCATTGATGATGTGACCATCTCCAAGACTATCACCACACCCACCAACCAGAAGGCGTGGATGACCAGCCAAGGTGCGTGCACTGCTAAAATTAAGAGACTTCGCCTTCAGAGCAGGGGACAAGATGGCCTTAAAGACAGCAAGGGCCAAACATTTCCGTGCCATCAGAGAGGCAAAGCGCTCAAGCCAAGAGAATTCACGCCCATTTCCAGAACAGGGCATCCAGACAATCACATGACAAGATGACATCACCTGCTTGTGACCGTGACTCCTCCCTCCCAGATGTGCTAACAACTTCTATGCCCAGTTTGAGGTGCAGAACAACATGGTGGCAAAGAAGACCACCCCTTGTCCCAGTGACCAGGTGCTCTGTCTAACCACAGCTGAAGTGAGGAAAGCTATATGCAGAGTTAATTCAAGGAAGGCTGCTGGACCAGAAAACATTCCTGGCAGAGTGCTCAGGTAATGTGCACAACAGCTAGCGGATGTCTTTACCAAAATCTCCAACGTCTCCCTGAGCAGTGCCATTGTTCCTAGGTGCCTCCAGACGACGACCTTTATTCCTGTGCCAAAGAAGTCTACTGTCTCCTGCCTCAATGACTAGTGTCCCATCGCGCTCACACCCATCGAGATGAAGTGCTTCAAGAGGCTCGTCATGAGGCACGTCAAGACCCAGCTTCCACCTGCGCTGGACCTTGAACACGATCATCCCTTAGCACCTGATTGAGAAGCTGAGCACACTGCCTGGTGTGGAGCCAACAACCTGTCTCTGAATGTTGACAAATTTAAAGAGATGAGTGTTGACTTCAGGAGAGAACAGAGTGACCATTCTCCGCTGATCATCGATGGATCATTCGTGGAGATGGTCAAGAGCACCATGTGTTCATTTGGCAGATAACTTTACCTGGTCACTCAACACCAGCTCCATCACCAAGAAAGCCCAGCAGCGTCTTTACTTGCTGAGAAAGCTAAGGAAAGCCCATCTCCCTCCCCCCATCCTGACCATGTTCTACAGAGGTACCATTGAGAGCATCCTGAGCAGCTGCATCACTGCCTGTTTTGGAAACTGCACTGTCTCGGATCGCAAGACACTACAGAGGATAGTGAGGACAGATGAGAAGATCATCGGAGTTTCTCTCCCCTCTATCATGGACATTTACACCACACGCTGCATCCGCAAAGCCAACAGCATTGTGGACGACCCCACACACTCGTCACACACACTCTTCAACCTCCTGCCATCAGGGAAGCGGTTCCGAAGCATTGTTTTGTGTATTTATCTTGCACTGTCTTGTGTTGTCTTGCACTGTCTTGTGTTGTCTTTGCACTGTTTGCACCAGGTTGCACACATGCACTTAATGTGGCGAGGACATTTACTAGTCCTTAACCCTGTGTTTTGTGTTACCATTAGTAACAAACTACACCGTCATGGATTAAAATCCTGCAGCATGCGCAAGGTCCCCCTGCTCAAGACAGCACATATCCAGGCCCGTCTAAAGTTTGCCAAAGACCTGGATGATCAGGAGGCATGGGAGACGGTCATGTGGTCAGATAAGACCAGAATATAACTTTTTGTTATAAACTCCATTCGCCATGTTTGGAGGAAAAAAAAAACAATTCCAAGAACACCATCCCAACTGTGAAGAATGGGGGTGAAACATTATGCGTTGGGGTGCTTTTCTGCAAAGGGGACAGGACAACTGCACTGTAGTGAGGGGAGGATGGATGGGGCCATGTATGGTGAGATTTTGGGCAACAGCTTTCTTTCCTCAGTAAGCACATCGAAGATGGGTCATAGCTGAGTCTTCCAGCATGACAATGACCCCAAACACACAGTAATGGCAACTAAGGAGTGGCTCCATAAGAAGTATTTCAAGGTCCTGTAGTGGCCGAGCCAGTCTCCAGACCTGAACCCAATAGAAAATCTATGGAGGGATCTGAATCTCTCTGTTGCCCAGTGACATCCCCAAAACCTGAAAGATCTGGAGAAGACCTGTATGGAAGAGTGGGCCAAAATCCCTGCAGTGTGTGCAAACCTGGTCAAGAACTACAGGAAATGTCTGACCTCTGTAACTGTAAACAAAGGTTTCTGTATCAAATATTAAGTTCTATTTTTCTGTTGTATTAAGTATTTATTTCATGCAATAAAATGGAAATTAATTTTTAAAATCATACAATGTAATTTTTATTTTATTTTTTTTTTTTTTTAAGATTCTCTCTCTAGTTAAGGTGTACCTACAATGAAAATTACAGATCTCTCCTTTCTTTGTAAGTGGGAAAACCTAAAAAATCAAGTATCAAAAGAGTATCAAATACTTATTTGAACCACTGTATTTGCTGCAAATGAACAGTCAACTCTCAAAGTGTAAAAGACAGGAAAATTGGTCAAATGTAAAGCGTTTTACCTGTAAAATCTGCGCTCTGTGGTAAAATACTTGTGTGTGTGCGGGTTGCGGAAAAATAAAATCATTCACAAGACTCCCGCAAAATAGTTTTAAAAAATATATTTCAAATAATAATTTATTACTAAAAACAAATAAAATGTTATGTACCAATGCAGCAAACCAACAATGACAACTAAAATAAAATAAAACAATTTACAGGCACAAGCTGGGAAGCAAACTCTCGCATGGTTCATGCACAGTAGACGACTAGAGCACATCGAGGCAAAAAGTCCGAAGGCAAGCAGAGTAGCGGGAAGAAGCAGTCCGTGCATAGAAAAAAAACTAATACATTTTACCTGCGGGTTTTTGTCCTAAAACCAAAAAACCTCTGCCCTCTTGCTCCTAGCAAACTCAAGATATTCTAGGGCTTGTGATGCGTCAGACATAAAATGATTTAGAGGGATGGAAGAGGGGCTTACAGGAACAGCTACAGCCATTGAGAGACAGATGGGGTTAGTTTTGAGAGAAGGACTGCATACCTTCATTTACAGTAAGAATATGAGTGTGAGAATTAGGAGGGGCTCATGTGAATGATCTGTGAGTATGGAGAAATGAAAGGGTAAGTATTATAATTATTAAAAGTTGCAAGGGCTAAGGATGAGTAGGATGAAAGGTTGTAAAAAAGAAGGGGCTTTGATTTGGAGGGATATTGTAGAGATTTCTAAGATAATAGTATCAGAATAAAGATGAAGAATGTAAGTTGAGAAAGTATGAATGTCTAGTGAAATGTAGGCATGATACTGAAAATATGGACATGTGTAAGGGCAATTTGGACTAATTTGGACTAAGCCCAGATAAATGGGGAGGGTTGCGTTAGGAAGGGCATCCAGCGTAAAATGTGCCAAATCAAACATGCAGATCACAAAACCAAATTCCATACCGGATCGGTCGAGGCCCGTGTTATCAACCACCACCACAGGTATTGTTACCCAACAGGTTACCGGTGGAAATTGGGCTACTGTTGACTGAAGGAGAGGTTTAGGAGAGTGGATGTTAGAGCAGTGTGTGATTGGGTGATGATAAATGTCATCAGTAACTATGCTCCACAAGTGGGTTGTGAGATGGAGGATAAAGAAAGATTCTGGAGTGAGTAAGATGAAGTGGTGGAGAGTGTACCCTTGAATGAAAGATTTTTGAGTAGGGCATACAGTTTGCAAGGTACTTGGTGTAACATCTAGAAAGAAAAAGGAAGACAAAGAGATGTGGAAGTAGAATGAGGAAGTGCAGAAGAGCATAATGAGAAAGAGGTTGGCAAATCAAACTCAGCAGAGAGATAAGAAAAGTAAGCAGGAGTACAAGAAGTTGCGGTAGCGGGTGAAGAGGGATATAGCTAAAGCCATGGAGAAGGCATATACGTAGCTGTATGAGATGTTGGACAAAATTGTTTTTACCAATTGGCCAGGAAGAGGGACCAAGCTGGGAAGAATTTGATGTGAGTTATAGCAATGAAGGATGCAGAAGGAAATGTGTGGTAAAGGGAATATATTGAGAAGCTGAAAAAAGAGGAAAAAGAGAGAGAGAGAGAGAGATAGTTGGATAATGTAGAGATGGTGAAGCAGAAAGTGAGTAGGATTAGTAAGGAGAAAGTAAGATATATACTGTCTGATATATACTACTCTGTGTGTGTGTGTATATATATATACACACAGAGTAAATATAGTAGTGGTTTTTGAATTGGTAACAATAATAGTAGAAACAATACCACTCAGTCACACAGGAGTGGGCTGTGCGTTTGGTATCTGGGCCTTCAGTGGGGACTTTCAACGACCTAATCCACCTCTTAATACCACCACTATCACGTCGCAATCACAGAAACCATCAATACAATACAAACACGCAATATAACAACGTGTGACCTTACAGAGAGAGAGGCATTTCACATATGGAGGGTGAATACCATTTTACTAAAGCAAGAAACCCAGTTAAGGCTCCACACCTCTACACTACCACCACAACTGTGCCACCTACATCATCTTGAGCAGTTCAGAATCAATATTTGTCTAATAACATGGCAAAAACATTAAAATTTAAGTAAAATACAACCTACTCACCAGAGATGCAGATACATAATTTGCATCGCTCCTCAGAGGCTGTAATCCAGTGGTACCAATTGTTATCACTGGTCTGGAAGTGGTGAGCAAACCCTTTTCCAGGCTGAGACAAGCTAGCTAGCTTCGGGGTTGGGCGATGTCTACTAGCTATCTAGTTTTTCTTCAAAATATTTATGTGTGCAGAGTGCTACAGATGACCAGTCGACCTTGGCTGTTTCCCCTTTGACCAACCAATCAGAGAATGGAAAAATGCTGACGCTATTCTGCTAGCTGGCCCTGTGAGGCGAAATCTGATTGGTTAAAGAAACAGAGCTATTTCTTAAGAAGATTATGGTAATAAGAAAGGTCAGCAGAACAGACTTTTGTAGCGTCTGGCACAGGTCATTTAGACTTCATGTCCCAGGCATTCCTTTTAACCTATGACATCTACATCTCAATCAAAAGGTGAAACTTTGATTGGGGTTATTATGGAGACTGATAACACAAGCCAGTCTCTATACCACACACATACACACACAACCCCGAAAACCAGATAACCTCCCTGGCCTCTCTGGTTGAATTCACAGCGACCCTCAGACCATAAAACAATTCACTCTCAGAACTCAGCCCCAGTACGTCTGTTTGTGACAAACACACATATGCAGACACACACACACACACACCAAAAGGGAGCTTTCTTTTATTAATTAAATAATAAATAGAATGTCCCACTTCACATGATACAAACATACATCTTGTTTGTATCTTCTACTATAAATAAAGCAAGTGTTTAACTCTACATCAATAATATTTAAACCTTAAAATGTAACTCTGTGTTAAATGTGGTCTCTTCTCTTCTTAAGGCTTGATTGACTTAGAATGATCTGTTCTTTACTTTCCTGACAACGGTGCATTTTATTGATCAGAATACAACATTGTATTAACATCAGTTAATTACTGATGTCTGTAAGTTAATGTACCTCTGCCTTATACTGTCATTCCCTTTCATGTTTAGTATCCAAATGACTGCAAAATTATCTGTTGCTTTATTTTTCAAATAATGGTACATTTTATCATGAAATGTACCACACCGTCTTAATTCACTTTAAATAAAACTTTAAAGTCCTCCAAAAGCAAGTATAGCCCGGAAACCATGACCACAGATGCATAAACAAAGGAAGTTTTTCCCTCCAAAATTTCAGGCCATAGCATTGGCCATTCCCCCCAAGGATAGGTGGGGTTCAGGACCTTTAAAACACCCTGAACCCAACTAATCATGGTCCAGTCAGAGTGCAGTCGGGTCCAGTCAGAGTTCAGTCAAGGGAGCAACTCGCTCACTCGGCTCGACCGGAAAGGGGGCCCGATGGCCTGGAGAGTCGGGCGCTTCGAACAGCTCAGCAGCGACTCTTCAGGACGAGATCTCAAATCTCTTTGGAGGTCTTCCAGCAAGCTTGATCTTCAAAACACCAACTGCTCTGATCTTCAGGAGAAGCTGGGAGAACATCTGACTCCATCCTAACCGACTCGTCCAAGATTCTTTTGTCTACCGCATCCGGACTCTTGTGCAACAGGTCAATGCAAGTAACCGGTTTACCAACTAATTTAGATGCGTGTTAAGTTTGCAAAGTGCAAAGTTCCTGCAAACATTAGGTCTGAACTACATGCTCTGTTTAATTTAATTTACAGTGTAAAGTAAAAGGGGGTTACATCTTTCTTGGCCAGGGAGATACCTTTTTTTTTTATAGAATTAATATAAAATTATACTGTCTGTTTGCCGGACAAACAGACAAATAAGTGTAATGTTGATTCCATTACCGTCAATTCAACTTAATTTAAATATTTAGGAGTAACTATAACCCGTTATAATTATTTATAAAAATTCCCTTCTCTTTACGAGCTAAATTCGCTACATATGATGGTGGAGAATGCGGCAGATTGTGCTTCCAACTATATACTCAATTTATCTGTATTATAAGTTTGCCGGAAAGGCTCGGACCCCCGGGGCCCGAAGGCCCGGGGGCCCGATGGCCTGGAGAGTCGGGCGCTTCGAACAGCTCAGCAGCGACTCTTCAGGACGAGATCTCAAATCTCTTTGGAGGTCTTCCAGCAAGCTTTATCTTCAAAACACCAACTGCTCTGATCTTCAGGAGAAGCTGGGAGAACATCTGACTCCATCCTAACCGACTCGTCCAAGATTCTTTTGTCTACCGAATCCGGACTCTTGTGCAACAGGTCAATGCAAGTAACCGGTTTACCAACTAATTTAGATGCGTGTTAAGTTTGAACCCCTTAATATTAAGGCGAATTTAAATTTCCGTGACGATTTCTCAGTTAGGATGTGATTAATTTAAAGTAAGCTGCCTTTCCTTTCTTTTTCCAACTTTTTTTTTCCTTACTCTTCCTCCTTTCCTAATTTCAAATTTTATTTATTTTATTTTCATTTTTATTTTCTTTATTTCTTTTTGTTTGTTTGGTTGTGTAGTTAGTTTTATGTTGTGTTTGTCTTATTCATTAAACGCTGTATTTTTCATAAGTGATTGCCTCTGAGTACGTTCCATAAATGCAAAGTTCCTGTAAACATTAGGTCTGAACTACATGCTCTGTTTAATTTAATTTACAGTATAAAGTAAAAGGGGGTTACATCTTTCTTGGCCAGGGAGATACCTTTTTTTTTTATAGAATTAATATAAAATTATACTGTCTGTTTGCCGGACAAACAGACAAATAAGTGTAATGTTGATTCCATTACCGTCAATTCAACTTAATTTAAATATTTAGGAGTAACTATAACCCGTTATAATTATTTATAAAAATTCCCTTCTCTTTACGAGCTAAATTCGCTACATATGATGGTGGAGAATGCGGCAGATTGTGCTTCCAACTATATACTCAATTTATCTTTATCTTTACACGTACAGGAAGCAGTGCAGACAAGAGAATTGCTACAAAATGAAGAGAATAAACTGTTGGGAATAAATTAATACAATTTAATAGAACAAATATTAGAATTTAGGTTGTAAATGTAGGTCAGTGCTAGTGTGATAGTGTTTAGGCCAGCAAAAAGAACGGCTTTGCTGGACCTGACCCCCCGCCACTGCAGTCACATGCAGATCAAAGGAGCCAAACAAGAACCTGAGTTTTGATTCTCTCAGTGAAAGCACTCATACCACAAAGCCCTATCCAAGTCTAGTTTTATAATCAGTCTCTCTATCACTGACCATAACAACTCAGTCATAGCTACTGTATCATGAATCTAGATACTGATATAGATGTTGCCGCCGTGTGCCGCCAGGACTGAGAGTGCGATTTCAAAGATGATAAGAATGCTCTTTTGGTTCAAGTGAGCCACAGATGATTGTCCTCTGGACCACTCCTGAGTGTAAAAACAGCTTTCACACTTCAACAAATGTAATGAACTCTCTAAACATTTATTAAAAAAACCTTAAAAGTTGTTGAGAAGGTAAAATGCATTAATATCTCCCTGTTTAGCTCTCTGTGGAGGTACAATAAAAAATGCCACTGTGGGCAGAGTGCTGTCACCATCACCTCAAATGAATCCCAACAGCACTCTTGACCTCAGCTGCTCCTGGTCCCTTGAGGCTGCCAATGGCCAGCGACTGCATCTCCATTTGGAGAGGATGGTCCTGGGACCAACAGACCGGTAAGTGAACATGCACTTCTCCCAGATAATATTTACACTGCATGTAAAAAGTATTTTCGCTTTTGTGGCTATTTCTATTTTTGTAACAGCATGATTCTTTTGTCCTTTTTTTGCCATAGTGAAATCGTTTGCCAAATTTGTCAAAGCTTTAAACAGTATGTAGTTTCGGTTCCTTATAACAACAGGACTAATCTAATCTGACAAATGAGCTATGCCTCCCCCCCGAAAAAAAATAAAAGTGATATTTATTGCACGACCTTAATATAGAGCAAGAGCAAATTTGCAATTAACAGAGGCCGTGTCTTCTTTAAGATATTGCATTTAAATGATCAAGACAAAATAAATAAAAGCACTATATCAAGTTATCAATAAAAGAAACATTAATTTCCTTGGAGGATAATTAAATTATTTTTTTAGATTAACTTTTTAAATAATTATGAGGATATTGAAGAAGTTTATTTAATTGTATTAGGTTATTGAAATTTAATTTTGTAGATGTTTGTAGAGGCTAGAGTGGATGCAATTGCAGAACATATTTAAATGGAGTGTAAAAGTGCATACAAACCTCAAGGACATCCATGGATGGCAAATGCAAGACAAAGAGTGCATGTAAAGATCTAGTCTACATGACGTGAGAGTTTAGTGACTGATAAATAGTGACCATAAATCTTGTGGGGGAGGACAACTTTTGTGGTGGTGCCTGAGGGAAAGCAACATTCTGCCAGTGAAGCAAGGAAACATGTTACATCATTAACCAAAAAGGCAGGCAGAACAGCATTTATGGGGTGAGATGGAATGATTCTCATGGAGAGGACAGGATCTGCTCTGGTGCACTCTGTGTTGTTCTCAGCAGGACAGGGAAACAGACCTATACCCTCTTCAGGGCAGGAAGATAGAGCAACATCCTTAGCTGCACATGGGGGAAAATTGAGGTTCTCAGCAAGGGGGGGAACTTTTGTGGTGGTGCCTGAGGGAAAGCAACATTCTGCCAGTGAAGCAAGGAAACATGTTACATCATTAACCAAAATGGTTAATGACCCAGCTGGTTACAGCTGGGTCATTGGAACCCTCCACAAAAAAATCCCCAGAATGGGCACATAGTGTTAAATCATTTTGCTGTGGCTCTAAACAGACTTCTCTTCCACTGTTGCCCCAAAGCTTTTGGTTTCTCTCAAGGAAGGCTTCCTTGGGCTCACGTTGTGTCCTATAATGAGGCAGTAGTAGATGTAAGTGAATATTTGAATGGTGGAAAAGTACAAACAAAAGACACAAAATAACATGAACAAGAAAAGGATGTGAGCATGAACAAGGCTAAACAATAGTGACAAATGTCAGAATATAGAAAATAGAGACAGAAGACTCTCATTCAAATGGAATTAATAATTTGATGAGCAAATGTTTTTTGGAGGCATTGTATGTTTTTGCTTCATTTTTTGCTTCAGGCTTGTTTTGTGGAGTGGTCTGGATGCTGGCTCTGTAGTTCTGTTTGATTCTGGTCGGGGGGTTCCTATCCCATTTGAGGGAGTCATCAGTGAGGGCCCAGCAGTCAGAATCCAGTTCATAACAGACAAGCCAAACAACCAAAACACTGGTTTCAATATCCGTTATGAGTGTGAGTACTTCTTATCACGTATAAAAATATTAATTACCGTAGTTTTCGGACTATAAGCCGCTACTTTTTTCGCACATGTTGAACCCTGCAGCTTAAACAATGAAGTGGCTAATTTATGGATTTTTCCTGGGTTTTTCTCGGTTTCACAAACTTCAAGCCAAAAAACTGAGCGACATAACATTAGACGGAAACGAAAAAACACACCTCACCTGTGTGATAAACTCCCCAGAGAAATACAGTGGTACCTTGACCTACGAGTTTAATTAGTTCCGTGGACGAGCTCGTATCTTAATTTGCCCGCACATCAAATCAGTTTTCCATATTGAAAATACTTAAAATGGCATTAATCCGTTCCAACCCTCAAAATGACACCCCGTTTTTATGTTTCATGTTAATAAATTGGAAAATACATTTCTAAATGACAAATACTGTTAAAAAAGCATAATAGAAAGAGTATGTAAAGATATAAGGTTGTATTCAGTGTATTTTTTTTTGGAGATGAGACGACTTGAGCTAACGAGTGTGTGTGTGTGTGTGTGTGTTTGTGTTTGTGTGTGTGTGTGTGTGTGTGTGTGTGTGTGTTGAGGGGGGGGGCTGTAGGCGAAAGGTGGAGGGAAAACTTGTTTTTTACTATCACTCCTGTACTGTACACCACGTATCCATAAACTATAACATTTTTACTTTTTACTTTGCTTATCTTAACTTCGGTCACAATCTTCGCTTTCTGGCTTCACCTTCTAACAGCTGCGTCTCGAGCTCATACCTCAATTTTGCGCGTAACAAAGCAAAAAGAATCGACCTAGTGACTGCTCGTACATCGGAAAACTCGTACGTTAATACACTCGTTGGTCAAAGTACCACTGTAGTTGTGAAAGGAAGGAGAAAGTCAGTGAACAATGACTTACTTGGTCGGCTACTGTTTAGATACAAGCCGTTGTAATGCGTTGAGTCTGGGTGAAGGGAGAGCTCGGTAACTCCATTTGCAAATGAAATCATATAAGCACAGGCAGGTTTCCAAAACTAGTGCTTTTTTATTTTTCTTGGCAACAGCGTTATGGGTTAGTCAAAGAAACTTAGAAATGAGCATCAGAAAATA
>MU551584.1:472223-494858 GCA_024362625.1 Silurus asotus
GTGTGGGGGGTTGGGGTTGGTGGGTTGGGGGGGGGGGGGGGGGGGGGGGGGGGGGGGATGATGTGTGGCTGGAGGCGAGAGGCGGAGGAAAAACTTGTTTTTTACTATCACTCCTGTACTGTACACCACGTATCCATAAACTATAACATTTTTACTTTTTACTTTGCTTATCTTAACTTTCGTCACAATCTTTGCTTTCTTCACCTTCTAACAGCTGCGTCTCAAGCTCATACCTCAATTTTGCGCGTAACAAAGCAAAAAAAATCGACCTAGTGACCGCTCGTACATCGGAAAACTCTTACTCTTACGACTTACTTGGTCGGCTACTGTTTAGATACAAGCCGTTGTAATGCGTTGAGTCTGGGTGAAGGGAGAGCTCGGTAACTCCATTTGCAAATGAAATCATATAAGCACAGGCAGGTTTCCAAAACTAGTGCTTTTTTATTTTTCTTGGCAACAGCGTTATGGGTTAGTCAAAGAAACTTAGAAATGAGCATCAGAAAATAATGAGCACATAATCCTCAGTCTCACATGCACACACACGCAGTAATACCGGAAGAATGCAGTGATGTGCTGTTCCCAAAATGCCGCTCTGCTCTTAAAGGAGCCAAAATATATTTCACCCGTTACACTGTGTAACAGACACTGTCTTGCGGTAAAGCCTATGTAAAGGTAATTCGTTTCAGTGTAGTTTCAGACTGCGGCCTATACACAGGTGCAGCTTATTTATGTTAAAAAATAAAAAATATTTGTAAAATTCAGTGGGTGCGGCTTATATAAGGGTGCGCTTTATAGTCCTGAAATTACGGTAATAGTCTTGGCAACTGGACTATAAGGTTCTACAAAATAGTTATTGTTTTAAAAGTTAATTAAATAAAAATTGCAGATTTATACATTACCATTTCATAATACCATAGACACCATATTGACTTTTGCAATCCAATCTGAGCAGCATTTGAGAAGGGCCACTGCTATGAGCCTTACATCCAGAATGGAAACTTCAGCACCACAGACCCAACATATGGTGTGGGAGCCATAGTACAGTTCTCCTGTGAACCTGGCCATTCTCTGGAGCAAGGCCCTCCTGTCATTGAGTGCATTAACACACGAGACCCCTACTGGAATGACACAGAGCCTCTGTGTAAAGGTAGAAGTATAAAAAAGAACACAACATGAATGAAACAATAAAATCTACTGTTTTTTCTCATAAAACTAATCACTTTTTTGGCTTCCTCTGTGCCTTGTTATCTTGAAAGATTTGTTCCTAGATAAATGTGCTGTGTTAATGATTTTTTCTGATTATTGATATTATATGCATTACAACATGCATTACAATGGTTTTAACATTAGGCACTTGTGTCTTCTGTCTAAATAACCCACCTCAGACACATTTATGAAAGTCTGCCAACCTTCGCAGCATGAGCTGTATGTAGATATCTGAGCAGGTTCCCCTGAAAATCATGTAATTTGACTATGAAGATGTAATTTTTAAAGTATGTAATTTGACTGATATAACTTTTTAATGTTTAATATTTTGCATAAATATTAATGTGTTTTGCTTGTTTCACCATCTCTGAATATACTGTCTGAAGTTCCATATTAATAGAGCAGTTCAACTGGAAGAGTTATTAATTACTGTGTGTTATATGTGCAGCATTATGTGGAGGAGATCTGTCTGGACCCAGTGGCTTGATTTTGTCCCCGAATTGGCCTGACTGGTATGGTGAAGGTGAAGACTGCAGCTGGAGGATTCATGTCGGTGAGGAAAAGCGTATTCTGCTGGATGTGCAGCTGTGGGTTTATTTCCTTGTTAACATTAATACACATACATGTTTAGGGAAAAATGCTTGGCAGATTCTTGCATAGTTAATAGCCCCCTAAATATGCTCTACCTTTCTTTTAAGATAATTATTTGTCATGATCCTATTATGTACTACTTTGTAGTACATATAATGAAAAAAAAAAATATCCTGGCTAAACATAGTAGGTTTATTGTATCAACATACCTTAGGAATATATTCTATTTTACAGACTGTTTCTATTAGTAGGCTTTTTAAATATATCTATCTATCTTGAATGTTCTCTCTCTCTCTAGCCTTAACCTTACTGACAGTGACATGCTGACCATTTTGGATGGTGATGAGGTCACCACACAAATCTTGGGCCAATATGTTGGGGGAAAAAGTCCGTTTAAGCTTACCTCCTCTACTCCTGATCTTACCATCACCTTTCATTCTGATCCAGCTGGTCTGGTCTTTGGGAAGGGAGAGGGCTTCATCATCAACTATGTAGGTAAGAAAAGAAATGTTCAAAAGCAGCTATACCCATCCCTGGGCCGGTATTATTCTTGTTGCCTCTTTTAAACTCTCAGCAAATCTGATCCAGAAAGCAACTAAACAAGCAGGCTGCATCATCTTCTTTCAGCTGTTTCTGTTAGGGGTCTCCACAGCAGATTATCCATCTCCATACCACCCTGTCCTCTTTATCTGCCTCTTTTAAATTAACCACCTGCATGTCTTCCCCCACCACATCCATAAACCTACTCCTTCCCTTTCCTCTTTTTTCCCTGCCTGCCAGCTACATCAGCAGTTATCTGCAGTAATCTGAGTGAATCTGAGTGAATTGTGCGGTGTACGAGAATATATGATATATAATTCACACAGTAATTAATAATTAATTTTTTTTTTTTATGTTTACTTAAACCTGTGTAATTTGTCAGGTGACTGTGATGAATGTAAAATTACTGACCATTAAATAAGTAACAATTATTTAATCCTTAATATTTCTTGAGACCATAAATAATGAGTGAATTATTTGCTGAAGGTTTAGTTACAAAACAAATTAGCTTCTTGCAATGTCAAAGTAAATTAACAACAAATTGTAAAACCATGATAGGTTTAATTAAATCATGATCACCATATTTATTATTGTGGTAACTATGATTTCATTACCATAAGCGTGCCAAACTTTGTTACCTTGTCATTTAAGAGTAAATGTTGAAGTTACAATTTTGCAATTTTTAGTGGTTTTTTATTTTTTTATCTTCATCATTTATCTTTATATCAGAGGTGTCTCATAATGATTCATGCCCTGACCTGCCTGAGATTCAGAATGGCTGGAAGACCACATCACACACTGCACTGTTGCGAGGGACACGTATTACTTATCAGTGTGACCCAGGCTATGATCTGGTGGGAAGAGAGACCCTCATTTGTCTCCTGGACCTGACCTGGAGCACCCAGCCCCCCTTCTGTGAGAAAAGTAAGCCTAACATCAACTATGCCAATTTACTATTTTTGCGTTCTGAGCTATTTTTAGAAATCACATTTTATTATATGTTCAAAGTGCCAAAAATCACTAAACAGTCAGCTGCTTGATTATTTTCTGACCAGCTGTGTGTCATTTCATTGTTATTTTATGCTTAAAAAGTAAGACACACAAATAGTTTACTGTAGCATAGCAAACGAAAGAAAAATTCTTTTTTTTAATTGTGTGTTATTGTTATCTATTTTATGCATAAGACAAATTATTATCTACAACTGTTTTTGTGATGAGAATGTATAATGTGTATAACATTGTTTAAGTAATATAGTAAATAAAAGTTGAATGTGGAAACATTTTCTTGATGCCTCCCTATATATAGCTTGTTAACAGTGCTGGATAAAGTGCACATTAATGTACTGTAAAAGTTGAGATACACTAGGTACAATATTGCTCCAGTAAAAGTGTTCCTTTTAAAGTTTGCCTTCAATAAAAGTACAAGTAGTGTTTGCTTTTCGATGTACTTGTAGTTCTAAAGAACTATGATTAAAAGTCTCACCAGATGGAAATACTTCAGTAGTACAGATTAAGTACAGATTAAGTACACTAACAAATTACATTTACTTTGTTACTGTGTGTCTATCACTACTTGTTAATAAAATTGAGTTTAGATGACTAAGATAAGTATTATTTGTGAAATCAGCTAAGCAAGTAGAAAATTGTATCTGTCATGTCTGTCTTTTTTCTGCTAGTTATGTACTGCACAGATCCAGGTCATGTTGAGCACTCTGTACGGACGCTCTCTGATCCCAAACTGCTGGTGGGAACTACCATTCAGTACAGTTGCAATCTAGGCTACATTCTGCAGGGTGGTGCCACTTTAACTTGCTATGGTCGTGAACCCGGAACCCCAGTATGGACATCTCACTTGCCACGTTGTATCTGTAAATATCAATAATAAGAATCAATAATAATAAATATCAATAAATCATAAGAAATTAAAGTAAAAATTAACCAATAAAATTGATTTCCTTTTTTGTTTTTGTTTTTTTTTGTTTTTTTAACATCTTAATCATATTCTTTTTCTCTACCCTAGTGGAAGAGTCGGTGTCTTGTGAGAATCCTGGTCTTCCTGACAATGGCTACCAGGTTTTGTCTAAGCGGTTTTATCTGCCTGGGGAGTCCCTGAATTTTATGTGCTATCAGGGTTATGAACTGATTGGTGAAAATACAATTAAGTGCATACTAGGGAATCCTTCATTTTGGAGTGGACCATTACCCATGTGTAGAGGTAAAGCTGTTCATATATAATAAATATATTCCTGGATCTGTATGTGAATATATGTAAATGTTTCAGTTCCTATATTTTCTTTTTTGCAAATGTAGCTAATCATGAATGCTCCAGCAATCATGCTTTAGAAGGTAGGCCTTGTTACTGTGTTCCTCCAACCTATAACTATACTACTACTTTATGACTCTATAAATAAGTGCATTATTTATGTCAATATTGAGCAACATTGACATATTTATAGGTTTGGCTTGAGTTGTATTTCGATATATTTATTTTTTTTGTCTGTGTTCCACATCTCTAGTGGCAGAGGCTACAGTCGAATCATCGCTGGATGGGGGAAGCATGGCTCTGACTATATTCATATTAGTTATTTTACTGTCTCTCTTTCTTGGAGGCACCTATATCTATGTCAGAAGGTTAGAATATTTCTTTACAAGCTTGCTCAGCTTGAAGTATATATTTACTTATAACCTTTTTATAAACTGCAATTCTATTAGGTGTAGTTTGTTGAGACTCTCAGAAACTTCTGAAAATATACTTGGTTCCACCATATATTCCTCCACACTGTCATACAAGACCTCCTTTTCCTCTTCCTTATCCTTCCACACTTTCCTCTCCTCATTGTCCTTACCCTTCGTGCTCCAGAAAGATATTTTGCAATTGGAGAAAAAATTAAGAACAGCTCAGAAAAAGTGGAAGAAATCACAACTTGACACTCTCGTTTTACCACATCCTTTTATTGAATGTGGCCTCTGCTAAGATTGCCATTTACAAGGAAATGTTGGAAGCTTCTCCACATAAGCTCCTTAACATATTTTCACTTCTTAACCCACTGGCTTCCCTGACCATGTCCTGTCTAAATGCTAAAAAAAAATTTAATTTTTATTAAAGGCAAAGAAGGAATATGTGATATGAAATATATGGAAAAAAAAACAGTACAATTACTAATGGCTTCACATCTGGTCATGTGCAAATTACATCTAAGCGAGTTAGGATTATTCCCATCCTCAATTAGTCTACTTAGTGTCTCTCATACATTAGCAACTGCTGACCAGTATCACTTCTCTCTTTTCTTTTTACAATCCTTAAATGTACTTTTTACAATCAGCTGTCTCTCTATCTCCTAGAACTACCTCTAAGATCCTAACCAGTCCAGCTACAAAAAGGAACATTTCACAACAACTGTCCTTGTGTCAATCATTGAGAATTTTGAGTTTTGGTCATCAAATTTAGCCTTGGGGTAATACTGGACAATCAACTGTCCTTTTCCTTTCTTTATGCTAAGCTGTCATGTTAATGCAAATTTCTTCCACTTTCTCCCCATAATGACCAGTTAGGCACCTTGTCATTTTGTGACTGGATTACTGTTTGTGACTGGACTACTGCACCTTACTTCTTGCTGGTCTTCTTCTGTGCACTATTTGGTCTCTGCAACTGACTGCAGTATTCATGCATCAAGGCCCTTCTTTGTCAATTGCAGTTGTCACAAATGATGCCCTATGTCTTCAAGGAGTACTTAAATTAGCACATCATTAAAAATAATAATAATAATAAATTGTGTGTATTTTCTTACTATATTACCTCACCAAATAAATTTTGTAATCTGATAGCACTGTGATTTTGAAAACAAAGACCAGGTGATTACTTAAAAAAGTTTCTGCCATATTATGAAACCAAATGTTTCGGGTTTCTGTTTGAATGAATATTACTGCACATTCAACATCCTGCTCTTATTTTCCAGGTGCCATTCGAACCTACGCTTGCCGCTCATGTACCCTCACCCATACAGACAGATCACTGTGGAGGCCGAGTTTGACAATCCTATATATGAGACCAGTGGGGTAAGTATAAAATACTAGTATGCCAAACAGTATATTAATCGGTTATCATAATATTGTTTACATTAACATATATATGCTATTGTTTGGATTTGTCATATTTTTCAGGACACAAGAGAATATGAAGTGTCAATATGAACAGGCCTGCTGCTGTGAATAAAAGTTACAAATGCAGAGAAAGTGATGTAAATAGATCCTGACAATTCCACTGCTACCCTAACTTCCACAACCTCCCAAATCTCCAAATCTGCAGAATGCATTGCAGATAAATCAGGTTAGACAGAGAGAAAGAGAGAGAGATGAAGTAGGGAAGGGAGGTGGACATAAGGAAGGGTGGTTATGTTGAAGAGAAGGTGAATAATTGAAAGTGGCTATGGTTTAACTATTGAATTTGAATATTTATGCACTGACAGCAGGAGCTGTGTTGTTTAAAAATGTGTGTGTGTGTGTGTGTGTGTGTGTGTGTGTGTGTGTGTGTGTGTGTGTGTGTGTGCGCCCTGACTTCCTGTCTGTCATTTTAATGCTTTGTACCTAAACAAGTTTGTAGTGCAGGTTTAAAAGTAGTATTTTTCCCAAGCAATGTGATGTCAGACTAAAACAGAGAACAGATAATTTATTTATTTTCATGTATATAAATAAATATGATTAATGTACATTTGAACAGAATAGTGGTAAAACCATAGAAATAAAATATTGGTAGCTTCTATACATTTCTTAATAAAATTGTGTTCTTACTTGTGAATAATTTGTCACAATTGTGCTTTTTTCTATCAGCGTCTTTTGTTTCCTGTTACTGAAAATGTACTGCATGTTGAAACATGCAATGAAAAGTGCCTCCTGCTTTCAACCCGCCTACTTCCTGAAGTTGTTTGTACTTAAGCTGATCTGGTATTTTTTATGTTTCCTTTTGAGGTTTTACAATTTAAATAGAAAAATTTGGAAGAATGGATTACTATGAAGATAAGGAATAAAATTGCGGTCGTTAATACATAATGCCAGATTTCTCACTAGAGTAAGTTGCTAAAATCTTTTTGACTTTGTTAAAATATTGTAAACAAACAGGTTCTGTGACTAGAGCTGTCATAACATAAAATAATATAATACCATTACTGCTCTTACTGTACATAACAGTGTATTTGTATTTATTGTGTTTCGGTAAAAAAAAAAAACTTTGCAACCCTGTTCGTTATGAGAGGAACCTGTTACAGGAAGTGCTTTAACTGACATGTTAAAAAGAAATATGCTCACATCTCCGTTGAGATTAAAAATCTCAAACTCGGGCCTTTTTAAAAAAAAATCTAAATTATTAATTAACTTTAATCAACATTCAGGTGGTATAATTATGGTATAAGTCATGTTAAATAAACTGAGCTTCATTTGTTATTTCTGGCTGTGTTCTGGCAGATTTTTTAGTTAGGCAATTACTGTGACTGGTTATAGAAATGCAGTAACATTACAATTTACTAACACATATGATGTTAATAGTATTTAGAAGTACCGGTGCACCTGCGAATAAAAAGCTCTTTAAACTTCTGGACTTTAACAGATTGTAATAGAGGAACTTGAGTGCATTTTGTTTTCTCATGTAAAACAACTCACACTGATTTTCTGAATACAGTGGTCATCTAACAGTGTGATGCGGCTCTCTGTTCGACGGGGATTTATACTACTATTGTGTTTGTTTGGAGTGTATGGTGCTGTGAAAGCACTGTACCATATGCTTATGTGCCAGAGTGGAAATCCTCATAGCCTTCGAGTGTCAGTTGTAGTTAAGGGCCACAACCAGACCCTATACCACTATAACCAAGACTCACCGATGGTGTTTGTTGGTGGAGTACCTCGCTCAGGCACAACACTTATGCGTGTCATGCTTGATGCCCACCCGGATATCCGCTGTGGCGAGGAGACCCGTGTGATCCCACGGATTCTGTCTTTGCGCCATGGCTGGAGGAGGTCAGAAGAGGACCGCTGGGCCCTGGAAGAAGAGGAGATTACACAGGAGATGCTAGACTCAGCCACAGCAGCCTTCTTGCTTGAGATCATTGCTCGTCATGGTGAGCCTGCACCGCTGCTCTGCAATAAGGACCCATTTACGCTGAAGAGCTCCATCTACCTCTCTAAATTATTTCCCAAGTAAGAGTTTTTTAAACAGATTATAATGCCTCTCAAACAGTTTAAAATTAGAGTTTTCTGATGTCAGCCCATTGATAATTTATTCTGATTTAAGCATATACTGATTTAAGCGTTCTTTTATTTTCACTTGATTTTAATCCTTTCCACTTTTGAATTTACACCATATTCACCCTTCATTTGCTTATTCTATGCTTTCAGCTCAAAGTTTCTTCTTATGGTGCGTGATGGTCGGGCCTCAGTACACTCAATGATCTCAAGACAAGTTACAATTGCTGGTTTTGACCTTTCCAGCTACAGGGACTGCCTTAGCAAGTGGAGCCAAGCAATAGAGGCCATGTTATTTCAGTGTATGTTAGTAGGTTCTACACGATGTTTGACCGTTCACTATGAAGATTTAGTCCTGCAACCACGCACCACAATGATGACCGTGCTGGAGTTTTTGAATGTACCATGGAATGAAGGGGTACTTCACCATGAGCAAGCTATTGGGCAGCCTGGAGGAGTTTCCTTATCTCGGTTAGTCTCTTTTTTTTGTAAAGAAATACTTGCAAAATGAATATAGTGGGTGTCAAAATTTTAAAAACACTTATCATACATGTTCCTTTTGTTATATGCAACAAGCTAGGCAATTTAATAGGATGAAGATTTAGTTTGACCCAAAAAACCTAGAACTGTACAGACAATTTACACACACTTGGCATCTGGACAGTTTCTCCAAACATGCAGCGGAAATACTTTGCCTTCTTCTTCTTCTTTCGGCTTCTCCCATTAGGGGTTGCCACAGCGGATCATCTCTCTCCATACCCCCCTGTCCTCTACATCTGCGTCTTTTAACCCAACTACCTGCATGTCTTCCCTCACCACATCCATAAACCTCCTCCTTGGTCTTAGTCTTTTCCTCCTTCCTCAGCATTCTCCTACTAATATACCCCATTTCCCTCCTCTGCACATGTCCAAACCATCTCAATCTCGCCTCCCTTACCTTGTCTTCAAAACGTCCTACATGTACTGACCCTCCAATAAACTCATTTTTAATCCTGTGCATCCACGTCACTCCCAACGAAAACCTCAACATCTTCAGTTCTGCTACCTCCAGCTTACTCGCTGCCACTGTCTCTAAACCATACAACATTGCAGGTTTTACCACAGTTCTATAAACTTTCCCTTTCATTCTTGCAGATACCCTTCTATCACTAATCACTCCTGCCACAAATCACTACTCTTTCCCATAACTTTGTGTGTGACTGATCAACTTAATTCAGCTGTAGTTACTGCAGGTCTGCACATCTCCCTTATTCTTAAAGATCGGTACCAGCACACTCCTTCTCCATTCCTCAGGCATCCTCCCACCTTCCAAAATCCTGTTAAACAATCTTGTTAAAAACTCCCCTGCCATCTCACCTAAACATCTCCATGCTTCTACCGGTATGTCATCTGGTCCAACTGACTTTCCACTCTTCATCCTCTTAATAGCTGCTCTCACTTCCTCCTTACTAATTCTATCCACTTCCTGCTTCACCAACTACACATCATCCAACCTACCCTCTCTCTCATTTTTCTCGTTCATGAGCTGCTTAAAATACTCCCTCCAGCTTCTTAACACACTCTTCTCACTAGTCAACACTAGTCAACACAACTTGCAGCACATCCTTCCAGGCTCGGTCCCTCTGCCTGGCCAATCGGTACAAATACTTTTCTCCTTTCTTAGTTGAATTCAATTCAATTAAATTTTTATTTGTATAGCGCTTTTAACAATGAACATTGTCTCAAAGCAGCTTTACACAGATAATGTGGTGATTAAAAGTGAATATGGCATAAGGAAGAAACCTTGAGAGGAACCCATCTTCATCTGGGTTGCACCGAATGTCCATTTATAGCAGATATACGATGTTGCAGAGTGCAGGGATGATGATCAGAAGCAAAAAGTACTCCTAAGTCAATGTAGCAGACTGTTGACATTTCTTACTCTGGAATTTCATTGAACCACCCAAGGCGCTGATGAGAAACGATCCCAAGCTGCACAGAGTGGCCTCCAGTCGAAAAGATCACTGCCCAGAGGCAGGCCTGGACGAAGTGGAAGATCCACAGAGGGGAGAGGGGCACTGTCAACAAACCTGAGTGAATGTGTAAAAGTGAGGGGACGACAGCATAAAATATCCCAGTTCACCAAACACTCTTTATCTATGTTCCCTCCAGATCTGCTCTTTTACCTAAAAATCTACTGATAAAAGGCTTGACTACATAAATACGTTTTCAACCTCGACTTGAACACTGAGACTGTGTCTGAGTCCTGATTGGAAGGCTGTTCCATAGCTGTGGGGGTTTATAAGAGAAAGATCTGCACCCTGCTGTAGTCTTTATTATTTGAGGAACCAACAGATAGCCAGCACCTTTTGATCTAAGCAGGCGTGGAGGATCATACTGGTACAGAAGTTCACTCAGATACTTTGGTGCGAGACCGTTAAGTGCTTTATATGTCAGTAGTAGTATTTTATAATCAATGCAAAATTTGATTGGGAGCAGTGTAGACTGATTAAAACAGGAGTAATGTGGTCATATTTCCGAGATCTAGTGAGGACACTTGTTGCTGCATTCTGAACTAACTGAAGCTTATTTATGCACTTACTCGCACACCCAGACAGTAAAGCGTTACAGTAGTCTAATCTAAATGTAACAAAAGCATGAAGTAATTTTTCTGCATTCTGTAACGACAATATATTTCTAATTTTAGCAATATTTCTAAGGTGAAAGAAGGCGATCCTGGTAATATTATTGAACCTCAAAGGAAAGACTAGGGTCAATAATCTCACCAAGGTCTTTGACTGCTGTACACACTGAGACAGAAACATTATCCAGAGATGCTACGTAATCGGAAAGTTTGCTTCTAGCTGCATGCGGCCCTAGTAAAAGTACTTCCGTCTTAACTGAGTTGAGCAAAAGAAAGTTATCAAGCATCCACTGTCTAATGTCCTTTATAAACTCCCCAACATTGTTAAGCTGATCTCTCTCATCTGGCTTTGCTGAAATATACAACTGTGTATCATCAGCATAGCAATGGAAGCGAATGTTTATGTATAATTTTATCCAGAGGCAGCATATATAAAGAAAAAAGCAGTGGGCCTAAGACAGATCCTTGAGGAACACCAAACTTTACCTCATAGAGTGTGGAGAGCTCACCATTTACATCAACAAACTGATAACGATCAGTCAAATAATAACCTAAACCAGGAGAGAGCTGGCTCTCGCTTTGCCACATCCCTCTTTACCTGCTGCCACAGCTCCTTGTACTTCTGCCTACTTTTCTCATCTCTCTGCTGATCCCAATTTTGTTTTGTAAACTTCTTTCTCCTTATGCTTTCCTGCACTTCCTCATTCCACCACCATGTTTCTTTTTCCTTCTTTCTATTTCCAGATGTCACACCAAGTACCTTTCTAGCTGTCTCCCTTATCACTTCTTCATTAGTTGCCCAATCATCCAGCACCTCTTCACCACCACCGAGCCCCTGTCTGACCTCTTCCCTGAATCTCACACTACAGTCTTCCGCCTTCATTTTTCACCATCTTGTTGTTCTTTCAGTCTTCCCTTTTCTCCTCTGCTTCTTCACCTCCAAAACCATCCTACAGAACACCATCCGATGCTGTCTAGCTACACTGTCCCCTGCCAACAATTTACAGTCTCCAATCTCCTTCAGGTTGCATCTCCTGCATAGAATATAGTCCCCCTGTGTGCACCTTCCTCCACCCTTATATTTTATTCACCCTTTAATCCTCCTTCTTCTTATAAATAAGTGTTCATCACAGCCATTTTCATCCTTTTCGCAAAATCTACCACCATTTGCCCTTCTAAATTCCTCTCCTTAAAGCCATACCTACCCATCACCTCCCCGTCACCTACATGCCCATTAAAGTCTGCTCCAATCACCAATCTTTCATTCCTAGGTACCCCTTTTACCACTTCATCTCACTCCAAAATTGTTCCTTCTCCCCATCTCACAACCCACTTGTGAATCATAAGCACTGATGACATTTATCATTGCCCCTTCAACTTTCAGCTTTACGATCATTACCCTATCAGAATCTCTCCTCACCTCCACTACACACTTACTGTACGCTTCCTTCTGAATTTCTTCACTATTTCTCTTTCCATCCACACCATAAATGAACTATTTAAACCCACCTCCAATGTTTCTGGTCTTACTACCTTTCCCCTTGGTCTCCTGAACACACAACATTTTTACCTTTCTCCTCTCCATAATATCAGCTACCGCTCTCCCAGTACCCATTCATAGTACCAACATTTAAAGTACCAACCAGAAACCTCCACTCTCCTACACTTCTCCTTTACCTGCCATCTCTGTAGACATCTTCCTCCTCTTCTTTTCCTTCTTCTGCCAACAGTAGCCCAAATTCCACCGGTACCCTGTTGGCTAACGATACCTGTGCGGTCATTGGTAACCTGGGCCTCGACCGATCCGGTATGAATTTCTTTTTCGTGATTCGCATATTGGATTTGGCGCATGTTTTACGCTGGATGCCCTTACTAATGCAACCCTACCCATTTATCTGGGCTTGGGACCGGCACTAAGAGTGCACTGGCTTGTGCAATCCTAATAGCTGGGTTAGCTGAAATACTTTTCTATACCACTTGTAAAACTTGCCAAAGTTACTTATATTAGTTTTTCTTATTTATACTTATATACTTATGTATTTTTTTCTGACTTTGCTACCCAGTTCATCCCAAAGCAGTTCAATAGGATTTAGGTCCAGAGACTGGTCATTTCATTTAATGATTTCATTCCAAGTTGCTTCCAAATAGCAGTCCATATTTGGTTGCATGGTATTGCAGTATGGAATGTTAGTTCTATTGGTTGCTTGAGACATATATAATAAATTTAAACATGTGGAAAACATTGTTTAAACATTTTATGTTTATCTACATATGTAGGTTACACATACTTTAATATATTGTGTAACACCATTCATGATACATTATAGTACAGCATAATGTATGAGATACCTGATGGTGAGTTATATAATGTTACTATGTATATACTGTGCATTAATATGTACTATGAAATTAGTGTCACATACTGTAGATGCTTATGTAGAATTTGCTCATGGGACTATTAAACATTAATACACTTCTAGAGAGTAATGTGAGAGGTCAGTGTTGTGCTTATCTTAGGCATCTCTGCTGTTGCATTTAGATCTGCCAAATGGATAAATGTAAATTCAGGGGAATTAAATAATTCAGGCTCTTCTTTGTGCAAAAACTGCAAAATAGCAGAGCTCTGAAAAGAAAACTCAGGATTTAAAAATTGTTTTGCTTAATTGCCACTTGATTATCTTGTATTGAAAATAGAAGAATGATCATGGCAGATTCTGGTGCTTGATTTGAAAAGTGGCACACCAGTAAAACAGTAAATCAGATAGAAAAGGTTTTTTGCCAAGAGTAAAGAAACCACGTCATGAATAAATGTGTTGAAGGTTTGAATTTCGCCTCTATTGTATTTATTATTTGTATATTTTATTAATAATGCATTACTTAGCCTTAATGCGTGCGTGTGCGTGTGCGCGTGTGTGTGTGTTTGTGTATATATATATAAAAAAAAAGTAGCCGTGTAGAGGTGTGTAAATTTGCAAAGGTGATGACAGATGGAATAGTATGCTATGGCCCTATTGCAATGTGCCATAGCAATGTTGCTTTCAACGGGCTACAGTTGCTGAACTACTGCAGATGGTAGTCTTTATAGACAACTGAAGTAGCATTGGGATCACGCTGGCTTGTTAGAAATATTGCTACGATAAGAAATATGATTTCACTAAACAATGCAGAAAAAAATAGTTCATGCCTTTGTTACCTCTAGGTTAAAATGTTGCAATGTCTTACTGTCTGGATGTTCTAGTATATGCATGAACAAGTTTCAGTTACAGTGAGGAAAATAAGTATTTGAACACCCTGCTATAACTTGCAAGTTCTCCCACTTAGAAATCATGGAGGGGTCTGAAATTGTCATCGTAGGTGCATGTCCACTGTGAGAGACATATTTAAAAAAATAAATAAATCCAGAAATCACAATTTTTTTACTATTAATTTGTATGATACAGCTGCAAATAAGTATTTGAACACCTGTCTATCAGCTAGAATTCTGACCCTCAAAGACCTGTTAGTCTGCCTTTAAAATGTCCACCTCCACTACATTTATTATCACAAACTAGATGCACCTGTTTGAGGTCGTTAGCTGCATAAAGACACCTGTCCACCCCATACAATCAGTAAGAATCCAACTACTAACATGGCCAAGACCAAACAGCTGTCCAAAGACACTAGAGACAAAATTGTACACCTCCACAAGGCTGGAAAGGGCTACTGGGAAATTGCCAAGCAGCTTGGTGCAATCATTAGAAAATGGAAGAAGCTAAACATGACTGTCAATCTCGCTCGGACTGGGGCTCCATGCAAGATCTCAATGATAATAGGGAAGGTGAGAAATCCACTTGTGAAAAGACCACTGTTTCCAAGGTTACTGTTGGTAATACACTAACACGTCATGGTTTGAAATCATGCATAGCACGGACGGTTCCCCTGCTTAAACCAGCACATGTCCAGGCACGTCTTAAGTTTGCCAATGACCAATTAGTTGATCCAGAAGTCATGGGAGAAAGTCATGTGGTCAGATGAGACCAAAATAGAACTTTTGGGTCATAATTCCACTAAACGTGTTTGAAAGAAGAAGAATGATGAGTACCATCCCAAGAACACCATCCCTACTGTGAAGCATGGGGGTGGTAGCATCATGCTTTGGGGGTGATTTTGGGGAACAACCTCCTTCCCTCATTTAGAGCATTGAAGATGGGTCGAGGCTGGGTCTTCCAACATGACAATGACCCGAAGAACACAGCCAGGATAACCAAGGAGTGGCTCTGTAAGAAGCATATCAAGCTCACAAAATTGAGTACATCCCTCACATTTCAGCAACCATTTTAGTAGATACTTGGATACAAGAGAAACTTGGATATATTTTAGAGTAGTCAATGTTCAGCTTGTATAGCAGTACATATTTACTGTTCTCTAAAAATAACTTGGCAAAGCCACATGTCCTATTCATCATGTTTATGTTTTTGTCTGCTTTACAGAACCATACAAATTTGTGTATCTTGTCAAGTCAAGAGGCTTTTATTGTCATTTCTACTATACACAATGGTACACAGTACACAGTAAAAACGAGACGATGTTCCTCCGGAACCCTGGTGCTACACCTAACAACATAGAGCTACAACACAATACAAGCTACATAAAGTGCATCGAGTGCAACCTAGTGCAAACAGTGCAGACAGACAACACAATACAACACAAGACAAGACACAAAACCCGAGATAGCGCCGACCAGTAAACCTACTATATACTTTGATTATACAGTACTGTGCGAGGTACTGTAAAAAACTATACCCGGGAGTGAATATAAACAGATACAATGTAGTGCAAAAAACAGCAGCAGTCAAGAGGTGCAAAAGACTTTAGTATCAGTGCAAAAGTTGAGGTGCAAAAGACTTTAGTATGTATTAGAATTGTTGCTCTCCACAACAATGGCCTAGGCTATAAGAAGATAAGAAGATTGATAACACCATGAAACTGAATTACAGTGCAGTGGCCAGGGTCATACAGAGGTTTTCAATATTGACACTTGGACAATATAATAGTTTAGACATTTTTTGTTTAGACACACACTTAGGGTGTACTTACTTTTGTTGCCAGCTATATTGCTGTATGTTGAGATATTTATAGAGGACAATAAATCTATACTGCTATTCAACTGCACATTGACTAAAATCTAAGGTTCCGATTCTATAGTTTTAGTATATATAGCCTATATACTAAAATTGTTGCTGCAATACTATCTTTTGTGAGATACTGTATATATGTGTAATGGGAAAACATGTTACATATATGAAATCCATTTTTGTAATATTTTTAAATATAAGTGCCATTTATAAACAACTATCTGACATATTTTTTCTATATCTGTGAAATCCTGTATATCTGTATGGAATCTTCTCTGCTTCGAAACAAACCCAAGCCTGTGGGTGTGAGGCAGTCTGGTAACATCTCTTCTGTTCTCCTTCTTAAATAAGTTCTTCTGTCTAAGCCAAAATGTACAAATTTGGACCCATCTGCCAGCAGACCTTTCTTCTAATCATTCACTGTCCAGTTCTTGTTTGTTTTACTTTTACTCAGTTTTGTTGCATATAAACAAAAGCAATATACATATGTTAGATTTGTTTGTCAGGCATTGTAACTGTATTATAAGTTCAAATTCAAAGTGCATCTTTTAATTTGTCATCTTTTCATTCTTGTGATTTTTTTAGAATTGAACGCTCCACTGACCAGGTTATCAAACCAGTTAACCTCGAGGCACTCACTCGCTGGGTAGGGCACATTCCAGCTGATGTTCTTAAAGATATGCACAATATTGCTCCAATGCTTAATAAGCTAGGCTATGACCCCAGTGCAAATCCCCCAGACTATGGCCAACCAGATCCTGAAGTAATACAAAATACTGAAAAGGTATGTTAAATGTGAAAGTAACTTGCATGCTAGTGTGCAAGTTAGTGTGTATTTTGCTACTATAGCTTACAACTGGCACAGTACCTTTATTTTTTTATATACCTATATAACACTTTGGTAATCACATTTAAGTTCTAAAATTATCAATTTACTTGTCTGATTTTACAGGTGCTCAAGGGAGATTTTAAAACTCCAGCAAGTTTGAAAAGGCCATCGCAAGAAAGCATTAAATAAAAAATCTCTGTATGTGTCTATGTCTCTTGTATTTATTAGGTTAAAACATGTTAAAAAATGATGTGCCTATGCAGAAATATTTACCTACTAACATGAAGAAAACCCACATGGACACAAAAACATGCAAAGATTCACACATTCAGAATCAAACCAGAAACTGGGATTGTAAGCTACAATGCTACATGTGTCATCAGTGCATTCAGTAAAACATTCCCTTCATCTTTGCACACCTTGATTGTTTTTTGTTTTTGTTTTTTGCCATTCTTCATGGCAAATCCTCTCAAGATGGGTCAGATTTAATGAGGCTTGTCGGTAAAGAGCCACTTTTAGGTCTCTCCAAAGATGTTGAATAGGGTTCAAGTCAGGGCTCTGGCTTGGCTGTTCAAAGCTGTTTTTTAGAGATGCATTGTCATGATAGGAAAATCTAATGCTACTGCTTCCAAAGTCATCCTATACAAGTGTGTGCTTCTAACTTTGTGTTATCAGTTTGGGAAAGAACCACATATGGCTAGAAAATATATACTGTGTATAGGGCCGTGATGGCTAGAACACACGATCAGAGCATCCCCAAAGCTGCAGCTCTTGTGGGGTGATCCTGGACTGCAGTGGTCAGTATCTATCAAAAGTGGAGATACCACAGCACACCTTCTGGGGTCTTGTGAAGTCCATTACTTAATGGGTCTGGGCTGTTTTGAGTTCATATCTTGCAATTCTGACGTTTATTTCTGAGAATTGTGAGATATGAACTCGCATTTTTGAGAAAAAAAAGTCGTAATTGTGAGTTATAAAAACAAAATTCTGGGACACCTTCTGGCAAAGCACCATGGGAAACCACAATATGTAAGTCTTACCTTTTTATTGAAAACAGAGCTTTGTATGCCATTTTCATGATGGCAATGTATGTTATATTAACTATTTGGCCAGAAAGTGTCACAAATGAGTAAACACTCACACTTAAACACTCATATCTTATATTACTTTACCTACAAACCCTACTGGTCAGCTGAAGATGCCTATACCTCAAGTCTTCACTCTGTCCTAGCTTACCTAGCTCAAACTCCATAATCATAAGCAATTATGCTACGGTAATAGGCCTAATCAGTGATGATGATCAGATGACTTACAAGAAAAGGTTTCAGCAACTAACAGCTTTGTGTGCAAATAACAATCTTACACTCCACTCGACTACTGATAGACAGTGGACTTCTGATCAGAAGGTCATGAGTTCAAACTCCAGCATAACCAAGCCACCCCTACCACACTGATCAAAGCCCTTGACCCTCAATGGCTCAGTGTATGAACAAGCTTTTTGTAATTTGATAAGTGTCTCCAAATGCTGTAAATAAAAATGCACTCAAAACCCAGAAGACCAAAGAACTTATGTGGATCACTGGAGAAAACACCATTTACACCGGATGGGTAGATATGACTAGCCTCAAGTTCCTGGGTGTCCATATCTCTGAGGACTTTTTCTGGGCAATTTACTTCCTAAGCTTTACCTATGAACACTCAAGTTCTACTGTACTTTTACTGCTACACATTCGAAAGCGTCCTTACAAACTGCATCTCAGTGGTATGGCAACTGTACTGTCTCTGACAAGGAGGCCCTAGAGAGTAGGGGAAACTGCCCGAAACATCACCAATGTCCAAGTACCTTTTCATGAATAACTGCCATTGCTAACTCAAGTACAGAGAGTGAGAAGTACAATTATTTACATTTACATTTACATTTGCAGCATTTAGCAGACGCCCTAATCCAGAGCGACGTACAGAAGTGCTTTAAATCTCTAGTAATGAATAAATCTACACTGGTATGCAAGATTACAGACTTAATATAAATATAACTCGAATTCTACAAACTTGGAAGGTGCTAATTTAGGTATTTCAGGAAGAGGTAGATTTTCAGTCGTTTGAAGATAATCAGGGACTCTGCTGTACAGACATCTAGGGGAAGTTCATTCCACCACCTCAGTGCCAGAACAGAGAAGAGCCTTAAAGTGTACTTACCTCTTATTCTGAGAGAAGGAGGTAGCAGTCGAGCAGTGCTGGAGGATCGCAGACAGAGTGGTGCAGTGCGAGATGTGATGAGGTCACTGAGGTAAGATGGTGCTGGTCCAGCACCATCTTACCATCTTACCACAATCACCTCTCACACAAGTCTTTGTTGTTGCATTAGCAGACTCAAGAACTATTTCTTCCCATCAGCTGACTCTAAACACATGCACTGAAGTATACATCATCATTAAGGCATCCATTTTACTGGATGTAGCAATAAATCATATTGGTTAACAAAAACATTTGTTTTCACAACCCTAATTCCACAAAATTTATACAAATAAAATGTTTAAACGTGTCTAAAATATAAAAACGTTAAACTGAGGAAATGCACCATTTTTAGGAAAATACAGGTAATTTTTTATTTCACGGCTGAAACGTATCAAAAAACTTGAGGCAGGGTCATGTTTAATACTGTTTAGCATTCTCTCTTGTTTCAACAACAGTCCACATATATCTGTCAACTGATGGGAGCAGTTGCTGGGGTTTTTTGGAGAGTAATGTTGTCTCATTTGTCTAATACATGATTCTACCTGTCCATATTTTTTATTTTATGATGTGCCAAAGGTTTTCAAGTGGGCAAGTGGGCAGTTCAACACCCAGACTCCTGTATATGCCTCCCAGCTTTGGTGTTGCCTTTCCAGATGTGAAAGCTGCCCATTCCATTTTCACTAATGCACCCCCATTGAATTAGAGATGCAGGCTTTTAAACTGAATGCAAATAACAAGCATTAACATTTTCTGACCACAAACAGTTTTTCAGTTTGCCACATTCCAATTTATAGGAACTATGGACCATAGAAGATTGCACCATTTCACAGTCATGTTCACTTGTGGTTGTTTCTTTGCATGCAAGGCTTTAACCTGCATTTGTGGATGGCATGGTGACTTGTGTTCACAAACATTGATTGTTTTTGAGCCCATGCAGTGATTTATAGAATTACAGACTTATGCCTGTTTTAATGCAGTGCCACTCAAGGGCCTGAAGATCAAGGAAATCTAATATTAATGTTTTCAACCAATCATTACTGGAATGTTGCCAATGAACCAATTTAGTTGCAAAATCTTCCTTTAACTCTATATGTTATGTGTTTTATATCTATATGTGTTTTAGAAACACTTCTTTTTGGCTTTTGTTGCCCGATACCCAACTGTTTCCCAACTATACTTTAATGTAAATAAAATATCAGTTTATAAGATTTGCTAATTATTGTACTGTATTTTGTATTATTTACATTTTATACAACTCAATAATTAGCTCTACATCTACAACTCCTGAATGCCAGAGCCGTTACATGTTCGATGATGGAGAAAAAAACATAAGTAAAACGTTATTTTGAGAACTGGTTAAGAGGTTGTTGTTTACCCTCAAAAAAATAAATAAAAAAAATTACCAAATTGTCAAAATTATTTTGCAATAATATGTCAACTCAAAATATTTGTTTTCAAATGGGAGACACTCACTTTCTTTCTTTCTTTTTTATTCATCTGTTGACTTTTTTATGCAATTGTTTTTCTGCAAGAATCACTTTTGCTTCTGCAGTATACTTCTGCCACAAAATCAAAAATGTAATTTTTTTCTTTTATTAAAATGAACTGTTTGCCATTTTCCTTAAAAAAGTTGTAATGTGGCAGGGTAAAATATTCTGTTGGAACAGGTCACTGCCAGTACAGAATATTATTGCCATTAAGGTGTGTATTTGGCCTGCAACAGTTTTTAGGTAGATAGGTAGGTACTTGTCAAAGTAACCTACACTGAAACACCAGGACCTAAGTTTTCCCAACAAAGACATTGTTCTGAGCATCACACTGCTTTCATTATGAAGTTATCCAATTAGCGAATCATGTGGCACTGGCACCAAGCATAAAATCAAGGCAGATAAAAATGTGATTGAGGTGGCATGATTGCTGGTGATACATGGCTGGTTTGTGTGTATTAGAAACTGCTGATCTCTTGAGAATTTAACACAAAACAGCTTTTAATGTTTACAATGAGCAACAGTTTGTCTAAGCTGTCAGGAAAGATACAGACGCTCATATAAGTGCTCTTTACAAATGTGGCAATCAGAAAAACATCTCTGCTATATAGACTTTCTGTCAATTCAAACATGTCTGTTTCTGATCTCTATTATCAACAATTCTTTTTCATTGTTCTGTGTAATCACTAGAGAATTCTGTGTGTTAAAATCCAAGGGCATCAACCCTTTCTGAAATACCCACACCTGACTATCTGGAACCAGCAACCATGCCAATTACCTGAAACTCTTCATGTATTTGCTCCCACTTGACTAACTAATTGGAAACCCCGCCTCAAATCCCACTAATTATGTTTTATTGTCACTGTTTGACAGATATAAAGCCACGATAAAAGTATGTGTCTATTAGATACCAACATGTGATCTACAAGTAGCCAAACGTGTTCTATTTGTCCCTAAAGGTATCCAATACACATAGCATGCTCCTAGTAAAAGGCACGGCCATTACAGTTTTCATTAAAACCTGTACAATTAGCAATATAACAATTAAAATAATTGCAACTTCTATAAAGGGCTCTGTAAATATTTTTCAGCAAACATTATTGTATATGTGGTCATTATTCTATATGCAAATCAAAATTCAAAGGTTGCCATGTTTTCAAATTGAGCGCAATTTATATAAACTTAAGTAGCTTAATACCGGCTTTTTTAAGTTAAATAATGTCTCAACTTAATAATTTGCATTTTTAAAAAATATATAATTCTAATAGAAAACAATTAAACTATCCTACTTGTATTTTTAAGTAAAATAAAATAAACTACCTAATAAAATTAAGAACCGGTTCATTTATTTTTCTATTTTTCCACTTCATATATAAGGTGCCTTTAAATAAATTAGAATATGATTAAAAAGTTTATTTATTTTAGTAATTCAAATGTAAAACTCATATTATATACAGTAGATTCATCACACACAGACTGATATATTTCAAGTGTTTATTTCTTTTGATTTTAATGAATATGACTATTATGATTATGAATTTTGGGCCAATGAAAGCCCAAAATTCAGTATCTCAGAAAATTAGAGTATTGTGAAAAAGTTCAATATTGGAGACTCGTGGTGTCACACTCTAATCAGCTAATTAAATCCAAACTCCTTTCGTGAGCCTTTAAATGGTGTCTTAGTCTGGTTCAGGCTACACAATCATGGGGAAAGACTGCTGACTTGACAGTTGTCCAGAAGACAACCATGGACACCCTGCAACGGGGGGGGGGGGGGGG
>MU551584.1:509516-587096 GCA_024362625.1 Silurus asotus
TATATATAACAATGAAACTTATTTTATTGCGATACAATTTATGTTGGGGAAATGTTTTTATTATAAAAAACTATGACAGCATTTTAGGATACATATAAAACCGTGGCGGGCCGTGCATTTTGTATCTGGGGCTTCAGTGGGGACTTGCCTGACTTAATCCACCTCTTAATTCCACCACTATCACGTCGCAGTTATGGAAACCATCAATACTATACAAAAATGCAATAAAACAACGCATGCCATTACAGAGAGAGGCATTTTACATATGGAGGGTGAATACCATTTTACTAAAGCAAGCTCCAAACCTCTACACTACAACCGCAACTGTGCCACCTACATCATCTAGAGCAGTTAAGAATTAATATTTGTCTAATAACATTACAAAAATATAAACATTTAAAAAAAATACAACCTACTCACCAGAGATGCAGACTCATAATTTGCACCGCTTTCCAGAGACTGAAGGCCAGTGGTACCGCTCACATTCACTGGTCTGGAAGTGGTAAACAAACACTTTCTATGAGACGAGCTAGCTAGCTTCGGGGTTGGCCATCCTTTCCTCATGACGTCTAGCTTTTCTTGAAAATTGATTTTTAATTATGTCCTAGACAAATACATTTCTCTTCCACTGTAGGCATAAAAAAATCAAAGAGCTACAGATGTGTTTTGCTAGTTAAACTTGGCTGCAACAAGTTCCCTCAGACCAACCAATCGGAGGATGGAATAGTATAAAATATGGAAAAGTTTTAGTGTTAAATTGTCATCAAACAGAATTAAATTTCAATTAACTATTTGTTCAATATACCACTTATTCTTAAAAAAAATTCTTTATTTACATGGCTAAATAGATGATTTATCTCTCATTTCAATTAAATTTTGAATACTTTGATAAATAGGCTGGGCAGAGATAAATTTGACAAAAATGCCATGTGACTGGCATTTTCCTGTTGCCCAGGTATGATTGGATATATTGTTTAAATCAAATCTTATCTGGATGCAGCCAGTGTGGCTGCAGTCAATCATAATCAAAGGCACACTGGGTTGTCGATTAGAGACAAAGGCTAACTGATTAAATATGTAAATTCACTGTGTGAAATTAGTAATATTGTTGCACTAAATATTTGCACATGTACACTGTATGCAATGTCCTGTGTATGGTTCTGTTTGTTCTTCCTAGTTTTGTGTTGATTTATGTTGTTTTATCTTGCACCTTGGTCCTGGAGGAACATTTTGTTTTACTGTTTACTGTATGTGTACCAATGATTTACAGAACACTGGAGTTCCTATGAATGTGTCCATCAAGTTGCAACTTAACCTGTTAATAAAGCAGGTATTAGGAATATCGTAAGTAGAGAATAAATTCTGTTTCTTTGTATGTACCTAATTTGTGATGGCTTTGTATGGATGAAATAAAATAATTCTTAGCTAAACAAAATTGCTGCCCTTTTTTTTAGGCAAACTGGTGAAATAAATGAAGTAGTGCTGCCCCTGCTTTGGTTTGGTGAGGTATGTGCTATGACTCTGATTACAGTTTAATGGTAATGAATTCAGATGTTTTAAATGCCACTACAATTACATATGTGTAAAAAAAAAAAAATAAAAAAAGTTCATACCCATTGTCTTTATTCTCAAACCCAGAGGAATGTACTTTTTTTGTATTTAATAGTACGGAAACGCATTGCATTCACATTCACAAAGTAAAAAAAATCACAACAAGGATCTCATAATTATGACTTACTAACTCGTAATTATGACTTATCTCATAATTATGTGATCCATATATCATAATTATTACTTAGTATTTAATGAGATCCTTATCTCATAATTATAACATAGTATCTCATAATTATGAGATCCTAATCTTGTAATTATGACTCAGTATCTCATAATTATCAGATAAGTTGGGGCAGTCTGTGGCAGGGGAGCGTTTTAGCACATAACACCGGATCTGACGTACAGTTGTGTTCAAAATTATTCAACCCCCAATGCTGTAAATGGTTTTAGGGAATTTAGTGTACATTTGTAATTGTATTCAGAATGAAATCCTACTAAGACTTCTTAAAGAACCATATGCAACTTAAATGACATCAATTAGTTGTAATACAGTAGTAAATGTTTCTTTTGTGAATTCTTCATTGACATAATTATTCAACCCCTTAAAGACTACCACTCTGAAGAACAGAGGTTCAATGAAGTGTTTTCAATCAGGTATTGAAAACACCTGTGGATATCAGGGAGCAGCAATAAAGCCTAATAAGCACCAATTAGGCAGCTTTAAAATGACTGTAATACTCAGCTCCTTCTAGACATTTGCAGGTGTGGTTACAAACATGGTGAGGTCAAGAGAATGGTCCAGGAAGACAAGAGAACAGGTGATTACTCTTCACAGGAAGGGCAATGGCTATAAGAAGATTGCAAAGATGTTAAACATACCAAGAGACACCATAGGAAGCATCATTCGCAAATTCAAGGCAAAGGGCACTGTTGAAACGCTACCTGGTCGTGGCAGAAAGAAGATGCTGACTTCGACTGCTGTGCGCTACCTGAAGCATAGAGTGGAGAAAAGTCCCCGTGTGACTGCTGAGGAACTGAGAAAAGATTTGTCAGATGTGGGTACTGAAGTTTCTGCATAGACAATACGGCGCACCCTGCGTAATGAAGGCCTCCATGCCAGAACTCCCAGGCGCACCCCCTTGCTGTCCCCAAAGAATAAGAAGAGTCGGCTGCAGTATGCCAAAAGTCATGTGGACAAACCACAGAAGTTTTGGGATAGTGTTCTGTGGACTGATGAAACAAAATTAGAACTGTTTGGGCCCATGGATCAACGCTATGTTTGGAGGAGGAAGAACAAGGCCTATGAAGAAAAGAACACCTTGCCTACTGTGAAGCATGGCGGGGGGTCAATCATGCTTTGGGGCTGTTTTGCTTCTGCAGGTACTGGGAAGCTTCAGCGTGTGCAAGGTACCATGAATTCTCTTCAGTACCAGGAGATATTGGATGACAATGTGATGCAGTCCGTCACAACCTGAGGCTTGGAAGACGTTGGACCTTTCAACAGGACAATGATCCCAAGCATACCTCCAAGTCCACTAGAGCATGGTTGCAGATTAAAGGCTGGAACATTTTGAACACTTAAATCCGATTGAGAACCTCTGGTGGGACTTAAAGAAAGCAGGTGCAGTGCGCAAGCCTAAGAATGTGACTGAACTGGAGGCTTTTGCCCATGATGAATGGGCAAAGATACCCGTAGATCGCTGCAAGACACTTGTGTCAAGCTATGCTTCATGTTTAAAAGCTTTTATAACTGTAAAAGGATGTTGTACTAAGTACTAAGATTGAATGTCACTTGGGGGTTGAATAAAACTGATAATGATGTGAGCTCAGAAAAGACATTTGTGGTTATTTCATTATAAATGTTGTTATATTTGTCTGACCTACACGTGCCTCTTTGATTTAATTGTAAGCAGGATGACTGAATGATCATAATCAATGTCAAACCGACTAAAACAATCAATTTCAGTGGGGGTTGAATAATTTTGAACACAACTGTAACTGCATTTTTAGCTTGAAAGCGCCTAATTGCGCAACAATGGAGACGTAGAAGCTATCATATGGTTTAACTTGATGACTGTAAATGTTAGTTTTAAGATTGTTCTCACACTGATTCTCTAAACACATTCCTGTTATCAGTTCAGTGTCTATAGGATCTTTACGATAGTATGTGATATTATTTTTATTATTATTATTATTATTATTATTATTAATATTTGTCAACATTGACTACTAATGTGTTACACATTCTGACTGTCCACTGTCCACTTAATAGGAGTTTGTTTTATCAAGTGGACAGTCAGAATTTGTAACATATATTAGTAGTCAATGTTGAAATATAATAATCATAATCATAGTAATCATAGTAATAATAATAATACCTATAAGTATACCTCACATAATAACCGTAAATATTTTATAGACACTGAACAAATAACAGAAATGTGTTTAGAGAACCAGTGTGAGAACCATCTTAACACTAACACTATTTACAGTCATCAAGCTAAACCATATGATAGCTTCTACATCTCTATTGTTTGGCAATGAAGCGCTTTCAAAGCAAAAAATGCAGTTACGTCAGATCCGGTGTTAAGTTCTAAAATGCTCCCCTGCCACAGACTGCCCCAACTTATCTGATAAATATGAGATACTGAGTCATTATTATGAGATACTGAGATACTAAGTCATAATTATGAGTTAGTAAGTCATAATTATAAGATACTAAGTCATAATTATGGGATCTTTGCTGTGAATTTATTTTTACTTTGTGAATGCAATGCGCTTCTGTACAATAGTGAGATTCCTTAAGAAAGAATTTGTAATTGAAGATATAAGCTGCTATCTCTTTCAGAGTGGCTACATTGATGGTCCTGTGCTCAACACGTTCCGTATGAACCTAGTAATTTTACCAATGGTGATGGAGTATATGCAGTACATCTTTATTGCACTTGGACTGAGCTGTATCATAGGAACAGTGGCTCTGCACCTTAGTAAGGAGGTAAATTTAAATGATCTGTAATACACATTATCAAAGTTAAATATTGCATAAAAAGAAATGCTTATTTTAGGTACAGTAGGGCTGTCTTGTTTTAGTCTTTCCCTTTGGCTATAAGTCTGGAATGCCATGAATGCTTGCTTTTATTGAACAGTTAGGTTGCATTGTTGCCTTTCTAATGTCTTTTTTTATGTTATATGCAACCATAACTTAAATATACTCTGTAATAGTGAAATATAATCAATATATTCTTCTTAATAGTAAAAGTTTGCAATTGCAGATACAAATTTTACACATTTTGGAGCAAACCTTGCTGTATGTGTTTTGCAGATAGAAAAAAAACAGGGGACAGTTGATCTCACAGAAGACAAAAGGGTCAGCATTAACAAGTTTATTTACCACAAATATTCCACAAATTCTAATTTTGCTAATTTCTCTTGTGCTTTTGACACTGAAAACGTGATTGCATACTTGTTGTTCAATAATATGCAAATGAATGACCAGATTAATGCATATGTTTATGCACTGCATGTTCTGTATTGGCAAGCATGTTTCTGTTTCTGTAACAACAATAAGTTGTTACAATATACTTCCTGTAATAAGCTTGCATTTCCTTAATTAGTGTCCAACCCAACAAGCAACTTAAGATTGAAATATACTCCTTAATAAAAATATATTTTTTTTACACAGAGTTGGAGTCAAGATCAGTGCTTCTAAAGCACAGACCCTAATCAAGACCACATGTACCAAAGATCAACCCCAGATCAGTTGGCCAAACTTTAAAAAACATTGTGGTTCTAGTAATCATAACTATGATTTATCTTAGATAACCAATATGGGTGGTAGGAATCACCTGTTTACCTCCTTGTGCTCTGTGTATTTGCCAAGAATTGTCAGCAATTTACACAGTGATATGCAGAAATGTGCAATCAATACTGCTGGTTGCCATATTGGAGCTGAATGTTGAACCCAGATCCATCTAGTCATGAATGCATGCATAAAAAATAGATGAAAAGAAAGACCAGTCGCTGAGCTGGCATGAAATGTGTGTGGTTTCTTTGTGTTCTATTAACTAAAAATAGTTAATAAAATTCAGAGGCAATGAACAAATAATTGACACAAGACACAAGCTGCAGTCAGAGTCTTGCAGTATGGTTATTTAGATTATTTTGTTTAAAGTAAGGAACAACATTATTTGCTTCAAGAATGTTGATTAAAAAGTATAGAAAAGGAAGTGTGAGGACAGTGTGACAAGTGTGCAGTAGGAACCTAAGGTTCAAGGTGGAGGTTGGATTGCATCAAGGATTGGCTCTGAGCCCTTTCCTGTTTGCAGTGGTGATTGACGGGTTGACTGACGAAGTCAGACATAAGTCTTCATGAACTATGATGTTTGCAGATCATATTGTAAATTGTGGTGAGAGTAGGAAGCAGGTGGAGAAGAGCCTGGAGAGGTACATGCTGGAGAGAAGGGGAATGAAAGTTAATAGTAATCAGACAGAGTACAGTGTAATCAATTCAAGTCAAGTTTATTTCTATAGCGGTTTTTACAACAGACATTGTCTTAAAGCAGCTTATCAGAATGTAAAAGTGTGCAGAATTCAAGAGTTAACAGAATTTGAGTTAAACAGAATTTAAGAGTTAAGGTGAGCAATGTGTATTTATCCATGATGAGCAAGCCATGGCGACTGTGGCAAGGAAAAACTCCCTTAGATTTTATTAGGAAGAGGAGGACCTTAAGAGGAACCAGACTCAAAAGGGAACCCATTCTCATTTGGGTGATATTAAGAGTGTTAATATAAATATTTAAATCAATACAAAACACCAGAGCGTGAGAAATAACATTTGAGCACCAGAATCTAAGATTGTGAGCCTTTAAATATTTAAAGAGGTCCAATGTCTAAACTCCACATAAGGTAGAATCCAAATGGTGCAGGTAAGTCTATGTTTGCGGGCTCGGCATCTACATCTTTAAAGTACAGTGGTTCCCCTTTTTATGAATTTAATTCCAGGACCCTGTAAAATGGACTAATTATTTCCATAAGAAATAACCTAAATCCAATTAATCCGTTCCAACCCTCCATGAACACCCAAGTAAATGATAAATAACAATGGGAAAACATGTTTTTAAGTGTTAAAACATACAGTAAATAAAAGTAAAATAATTAAATAACAATAACATAGTAATAAATAATAACAAAAATTAAGCTAAACGATAAAAAATAATGTGAACTGTGGGTATTTACATTTCAGAAGTTGAGGTACAGTAGCAAGCGATGAGTGGAAGGCAGGCGAAGAGTAAACGCATTGACGTACATACAGTTAGATGGAGGAAGCGGTACTGCCATACAATTTAAAACAATTTTATTTATTTTTTTATCATTTTTATTTATTTTTTCGACTTTTATATTTAACTTTAACTTTATTTAACTGTTTTTTCCTTTTCTTCACTTGTCTTAGGTCTTTCTGCCTCACTGTTACTGTCACTTGGCTTAGACCTTTTTGCCTTGCTTTTTGTTTCACTTTCACTTGGCTTAGACCTTTTTAAGAAAAAATTATCTAAGGAGGATTGTTTCTGCCTCGATTTCAAAACGTACGGTAATGAGATAAGCAAATATCACTATAATACATAATGCGTCCCGTTACCAGTTTTTCAGGGTGTGTCTCTTCACAACTGAGTGGATGCCCGTACTCCTCTTGAATTAAAAAAACAGCCATGACTAGCTCTAAATCCTTCCCCTTGCGTAGACGACTCGCCAACCTGATCTGCTTCCTTCTGCTTAAGGTCGTTGTAGATGGAGGTGGCCTTATGGCAGATGATTGACTCAGAGATGCTATCTTCTGCGAGCTGCTGAATCCAAAGCAAGAGAAGCCTTTCCATCTCATCATTCACACTGGTCTTTAACTTAGACAAAACTTTTAGAGGCCATGATAGCTACTATCCTGAAGCAAAAGAATGCTATCGTCGAAGGATTTCTATCATATTGCCTTGCTATGTCTTTTACACGTGCACCGCGCTCATGTTTGTCACAGATCTATCGCTTTATATCCATCACCATCATGCGTTTTTTTTTTTCTCACTACCGCTTTTATCACTGTTTCTTCGGTGACATGCTGGAATTTTATTTTTCACAAATAAAGCGAAAAACAATGGTATTAATGTGAATAATAAGCACAAGATACAATTGGAGATGTTTACGGAACACTAGAAATGCTTGAACTGAGCAACTGAGTAAGGGGACAAGTGACGGTTGCGTACCCAGCGGGCAATGGCGCTGCCGACCTAGCTTCTGAGCCTTCGGGTCGTATTTCAAATTTGTAAACTCGATTCGTTAAATGAACATTCGTATAAGGATACGTTCGGAAAAGGGGGTACCACTATAATGGAGAGTGTGTTGGAGAAGTAAAGAAAAGTGTGCAGGCAGAGTGGAGTGCGATGAGACAGTGGCATAGTGATGAGGATGGACAGGATAAGAAACGAGTTTATTAGAAGGACAGCGCATGTAGGAGGTTTTGGGGATAAAGTGAGAGAGGCCCGATTGAGACATGTGCAGAGGAGAGACATGGGGTATATCAGTAGGAGAATGCTGAGGATGGAGCCACCAGGAAGGAGAAAAATAGAAAGGCCAAGGACGAGGTTAATGGATGTGGAAAAAGAAAGACATGCACGTGGTTGGGTATGAAAGAGGCAGATGACAAAGTAGTATGGAGACAGATGATCCCCTCTAGCGACCCCTAATAGGAGCAGCCGAAAGAAGAAGTGATGTGATATGATATGATCTTAAAATAACACCTGTCAAGAGGTGTGCTGTGTTATTTTACGGAATTAAAGTTTACTGCAATACCTTATGCTATCATTATACATCATCATCATCATCATTTCACTTCTTCTTTCGGCTCATGTAGCTGTGAGATCTAGACTCCAACATTGGTTCTACATGAATGTTAAATGATTTGCTTTTTTTTTTTAGGGAAGCAATACAGACATAAACCATGGCCCTGCTCACAGCGAAAAGTATATTGAAAAAGGTACAGGTGAACTTTTTTCCCTCTTTACACACTGTTGAAAAGCCAGAAGAGTACATAACAATGAAATGTTCTTTTAAATGATTAAATACCTTTTTATTATAACCGTTATTATTTCACATCTCTCAAACTATTGTAAAATTGCAATATTGATAAAGAATCCATTGGTCCAAAATTACTCTCAAGTTGTCTACCACACTACTGGAATTAGAATTCATTATTTAATTAACTAATTAAAGTAAAATACTTTTTACCTTACTTTATGGATATTTACATCAGATTTGAATGGTATAGGAATTTGTATCAGTAGTCATTAACTCCTTCTAAAGGACAACAAACAATTGAAAAATTGGCTAAGTAGCTCTTCTGTGAGTTTGGGTGAGTGGTTCACAGAATCAAAACCAATGACCCAGCTAACAGATCATGGGCTCCCAAGACTCACTGAGCGGTGTGTGGAGCAAGGTGAGCAGTCCCACAAAAAACTACTAAAGCAAAAATGGTAACAGTTAATAATGGTTTTGATAAAAGAGTGCTCAAGAACAGTTTATTGCAGCTTGATGTGTATGGGATACGTAGCCACAGACTAGAGTGTCTATACTGGCACCTGCACACCAACAATGGGCATCCATTGTGACGTCAAGGCTTTTATGACTCAGAGCTGGACAGGAAACCTACACGATATTAGACCGAGGGTTTTAATGTTATGGCTGATATGACAGATAGTCCCAAAAGTTTTTGATTACCAGTTCAGTACACCCAACGGTTTGGTCTTTCCAAAACTGTTACAACAAAGGTAAAAGCAAACAGTTGTCTAGAATGTCTTTGTATGATGTATCTTTGAGTGGGTAAAAAAAGGGGACCAAAACTTCCCAAACCATGGGCCCAGAATGTCAGGGTTTGTCAAGGGTGGTGTGGAAGAATTCTGGTTGCCTGCACAGTGCCTTGAGACCAAAGACATTTAACACCTTTAGGATGAATTAGAATGGTGCCTGCATGCCAGACCTTCTTGCCAAATAGCAGTCACTGACCTCATCAACTCCCACACCACAGCCAGCCCATGATAGCCTCAGACTCCTATTCTTGCCAATAAAGAGTGGAACCAAAATGGTCTTCTGCTGTTGTGGCTCCACCACCTCAAGGTTTGATGTGCTGTACATTTTAAGATAATCCATTTCCATCATGATGGTAAAGAGAGATTATATAAGTTATAGTATCCATACTGTAATGTCAAACCAATTTAGCCATTTTCTTTGGGCTAACATCTTGGTTTATTTTATCTCTTTTTAACACATTGTATTATTCTGCTGAAGTGAAATCATTATAGACTTGAACATTATGCCTTTGTACCAATAGCTTGTGAATTTTGTGTATTTTAGTCCCATCTCTTTATTTCTATGTTCACAGATACAAATTAGGATTTTACAAAATGGTGCAGAAGTGAACCCAAGATATGTGGACAATGAAACTCCATTTGTACTGATCAGGAATTGCAGCACTTCCCAAAAACTATTTGTACTGAATTTCTTTGGCCTTATATAAAAATAACAGGAAACTGAAGATGGTGTTTGTATTTGTGTACGTTGGTGTGAGAGCAGCTTGATCACAACTTTTTAAAAATTTGAATTTGTTTATAGCACTGTGGGTTTTCTGTTTGTTTTTGTTCAATTTTCTTTGCATGGGGTTTTGTTCTGGAATTTTTTTTGCATGGGGTTTAAGTATATTTAAAAGATTTTTTGCTAAATCTTCAAAAGCTATCTATTGCTTTGCATTTCTGTTTGAAGTGAATTTACAAAGAGCTGTATTCATGCTTTTACATACAAAAATCAGTAAAATAGTTGTAGACCAAGTACACTCCTTTATATCATCTGTATTCCCTGACAGTGCAAAATTAGTTACGGAATGGTTTGAGGAAGAAAGAGTTCATGTTTACTTTAGACTTTACCTTCACATTTCATAGATCTCAATCTGATTGAGTATTTCTGGAATGTGCTGAAATAAACAGAGAGAAATAAACAAACTTTAAAATCAAGTATTGAGTTGTTGTTTTTTTACACACACACACACACACAATCACACACACACACACACACACACATATATATATATATATATATATACACTGTATATATAAATACACACAAACCCAATTCCAGAAAAGTTGGGACACTGTACAAATTGTGAATAAAAAAGGAATGCAATATTTTACAAATCTCATAAACTTATATTTTATTCACAATAGAATATAGATTACATATCAAATGTTGAAAGTGAGACATTTTTAAATGTCATGCCAAATATTAACTCATTTTTTTATTTCATGAGAGCTACACATTCCAAAAAAAGTTGGGACAGGTAGCAATAAGAGGCCGGAAAAGTTAAATGTACATATAAGGAACAGCTGGAGGACCAATTCGCAACTTATTAGGTCAATTGGCAACATGATTGGGTATAGAAAGAGCCTCTCAGAGTTGCAGTGTCTCTCAGAAGTCATGGTGGGCAGAGGATTACCAAATCTCATAAACTTATATTTTATTCACAATAGAATATAGATAAAATATCAAATGTTGAAAGCGAGACATTTTGAAATGTCATGCCAAATATTGGCTCATTTTTTGATTTCATGAGAGCTACACATTCCAAAAAAGTTGGGACAGGTAGCAATAAGAGGCCGGAGAAGTTAAATGTACATATAAGGAACAGCTGGAGGATTTGCAACTTATTAGGTCAATTGGCAACATGATTGGGTATAGAAAGAGCCTCTCAGCGTGGCAGTGTCTCTCAGAAGTCATAGTGGGCAGAGGATTACCAATTTCCCCAATACTGCAGCAAAAAATAGTGGAGCAATATCGGAAAGGAATTTCTCAGAAAAAAACTTTGCAAAGAGTTAGAAGTTATCATCTTCTACAGTGCATAATGTCATCCAAAGATTCAGATAATCTGGAAAAATCTCTGTGCATAAGGGTCAAAGCAGGAAAACCATACTGGATGCCCGTGATCGGCCCTTCATCACATACAGGAATGCTACTGTAATGAAAATCACAACATGGGTTTAGGAATACTTCCAGAAAACATTGTGGGTGAACACCTCCTCAGTCCCCAGACATTTGTAAAACTGTTATAAAAAGAAGAGGGGATGCTACACAGTGGTAAACATGACCTTATCCTAACTTTTTTGAGATGTGTTGAGGCCATGAAATTTAAAATCCACTTATTTTTCTCAGTTTAAAAATTTGATATGTCATCTATGTTGTATTCTGAATAAAATATTGAAATTTGAAACTTTCACATCATTGCATTCTCTTTTTATTCACAATATGTACAGTGTCCCAACTTACACACACATACACACACACACACACACACACACACACACACACACACGTGTGACAATGTGAAATAAGTTTGTTTAAAATCTTTGCAAATGTATTAAAAAAATATATAATTTATGTACATAATTAAGTCAAAATCTACTCATGTAGGGTTTTCTAGTCTAGAAAAAGTTATGCATCATGTTGCTCATAATAATTGCAACACGATGCATGAAAGAGAGGCTGCAACAAGAAATATGTTTAATAAGGTAGCCATCACTTAACAAAGGTGCAAAACATAATTATCATTTTAATCACACTAGGATGAGCCATGAAGGGCATCATAACTTAGAGTACTTGTTTCCTGAATGTTTTGTACCCATGTGCTTCCTAAACATCATGTTCCAAAACTTTTTTTGAAGCTGATTCCCCTATCACTCTGTGCCATGTATGTTACACATCAATTATTGCAAGATGTTAAAGGACATTGGAGTTTTGCAGTGGTGGGCCATTTCACTCCTAGGCCTTAAGTGGTGTCCTACCTGAATTAATCAACCTCTTAATACTATTATTATAATTGCACAGCTCTGTTTTTGTGAAAATTCTACATCATTCCACATCATTTGTGCAGTTTGCTAGCTCTGACTACTGTGCTTTCTTACCATTCAATCAAAGGCTGTAAAGACGCCGACATTATTGTGCGCCAGCTAGATGGCCCTACAGGTGCTACAGGCACTACAGACGCCCGCACTGCTGATTATAAAGGCTTCATGGAGATGGCAGAAATCCGACTGCATAGAAACTCTTATGTAAACAGACACTTCTAGAAGCAGCGCAACCGAGAGAAAGGCTATGAAATAGAGGAAAAAACTATTGGGAATAATTTATTACATATTCATGAACAAAAATATTTTAACATGTAAGTCATTTATTCTGATAGTGTTTAGGCCAGCAGAGAAAGCCTTGGTGGCCCAGGCAGGTTTTTGGTTGTTGTATACCAAAAAAAACGATTTTATACGATCAGTGTTAATATGGAATTTAATAAAATAGCTATACAATAAGTTCACACAAAGAAGAAGAGTTATGTTGTTAACTCAAAAAGATTTGCTTGATGGAAAATACATCCCCAATTCCAGTAAAGTTTGCTGGACTTTTGAGAAAGAAATGGCGTTTCATGTCTGATAAAGAATTGTATCAGCTTAAAAATCCTTGGTATTCTGTTGTATGTTTCATGATGCGATAAATGTTTTTAAATGGTAAAATGTCTGCACTGCAGGCAGGCCTGTTCAGCAGCCCAAATGTTTTACTATGAAGCAAGGAATTCTAACAAATGCAGTATGCAGTTTAGCATTGTCTTGCTAAATTATCCAAGGCCTTCCATTTAAAAACATTGTCTGGGTGAAGGCATATGATGCTCTAAAACCTGTATATACCTTTCACTATTAATGGTGCCTTTCCAGATGTGAAAACTGCCCATTCTATAGACACTGATGCACCCCATAACTTCAGAAAGGCAAGAATTTGAACCGAGTACTGATAACAAGCCAGATGGTCTCTCTCCTCTTTTGCCCAGTGGACAACGCATCTATGGTTTCCAAAAGAAATGTTAAAATGTTACATTTCGATTCATCTGACCACAGAATAGGTTTTTACTTTGTTTCAAATTATTTTAAATGTGTTTTGGCCTATAGAAAAAGGGACTCTAGAAAAAGTCCCTTCAGTGGGGATGCTATATCAGGAAATATCCTCACCCACAGATTGTGATTATTTTCATGTCCATGTTTATTTGGTACTTGGTGTTTTTGTTTGTATTAACTCAATGACTGTACGTATATAGGGGAAGATGAGTGGGTGGCTTAAATTGTTATTTTTTGTTACCAGGCAAACCTAGAAGGCATATGCTATGACTGACAAATGATTATCTAGCTCCTATCAGGGTAATGAAGCATGCTATTGGATAGCGGATGACAAGTGGTGCAGAGTCAACTCCACATACTGGTTAAACTGCTCCATCTGGCCATTACACTCAGGATGAAAACAGAATAAGGTGCTGGCCTATGCTCTGACCAGCTGACAGAACACTTACCAGAAATAGGAGGTATATTGTCAATCAGACACCAGGTCGTGTATCAGATCATAGACTTAAAACACAAATGCACATTAGTTTTGCAGTAACTGGTCAGTTAATTTCCTTGACATATATGCAGTGTTGGCCCCGTCTCAACATTTTTTAGATGTATTGCCACCATCAAATATTATTTTATTTGTATATTGCTTTTAACAATGTACATTGTCTTAAAACAGCTTTGCAAAAATAAAGCAGTTTTTAAACAATGTATACATTTGTCTGAAACTACCTGTACATGATTCATATGTCCATTTATGACAATGCTCAAAGTTGGGATAATTTGCTTGAGCCTCTGTTTGCAATTCGAGAGGTCCACAACCCTCCACAGATTGTTCTCCATTTAAATTCACCTTGGCCCCCGTGGAGACCCCTTCTATCAATCTCAGATAGCACATGTTATGCACCTCTGCCTAGTAACACAAAGCACATAGAGCGCCATATCGAGACTCCTCTAGGTGTGGTGGTGTGCAGCTGCTCATTTCAACTACCTAGACACTACCTATCATTTCAACTACATAGAGATAATGTCCAAATTGTCTGAAGCTGCCATAAAGGATATAATAGTTCAAATATTCACTCTAGTGAGCAGAACAATTTTACAGACAAAAAAATATAACATAAGGTGGATGGTAACACCAGTAGAATACAAGTGTATGTTATTTATTCCCTCAACCTTTTACAATAGTTTCAAACTGCACTTTTTTTTTTTTACAAAAATGGTGGTGACAATGTCCCAAGCATCCGTACAAAAATATGTGGTCAGAAATATGTTTCATTTATACCCATTCATTTTTGTTTTATTACTATTTGAAAAATGCATAGCATATATTTTCAAAATATTTTCAATTATCCTTTTCCAAATAGAATTGTAAAAAAGCATCTCTGAAACTAGACAGTAAAGTGTGAATGCCATTTTCTGTGCCTCATATATATTATGCACATTTACTGTGCCCCAAATAGATCTCCCATAATCATCTTTTGTTCACTCTTATCCAGACCTTAGGCAGTAACCATCCACACAGTGCTAGTGCTGAAAGCAAGAGAGGGACAAGTATTCGTCTTTGACCAGGGTAATGCAATGAGTAGTTAATTCTCTTGTTTTCTTTGTATAGATATATAACTGCTTGTTGCACTGCACACCTGTGACACATCAACTTTCTTGCATCTGTGAGTTAATACTTCTTGGTTTCTAAGGTAAGGCTTTTCCTTATAAAATGTAGATTTATTATCAGGTTATTGAATTTCCTTGGACATCAAAATTGATTTTATTGTTGAAATTTGGTTAGTCACACTCATCAAGCTCAGCTCAACTACAGCATCTTTTAGTACGCTTCTTTTTGGGTATGTCATCACCAAAAGAATAATTATTTATGCAGTAGCCAGAATTAAACAGAATCACCAAGTCTTGTATTAAATAGAAAACAAAGAGGTAAGTTAACTATTCTGGTTGTAAATAAACCCATTCAATGTTCATGCAAATGCAGCTGGATATGAAATTTAAGAAGAAGCCTTTATTTGTCATACATACTGTACATTACAGTACAGTAAAATTATTTTCTTTGCATATCCCTGCTTTCTAGAGATTTTTTGTTCTAAGGATACTATGTTCTTAAAAAATATAAATGAATGCAATATAAATAGTTTGAGTTGAAAAGTCAAAATTGTTGCCACATATATTTTTTAAACAAAATAGCATATATCAGTATGCAGAAAGGGTGTTACTGCTTATATCTCTTAGAGGTGAGTAAGACATATTTGATCAGAGGCTTCAGTTACACTATGTGCAATTCTGTACTATCCTTAATAAATAAATTAATGTTTCACAGATAAAGATAAAATGTAAAACTGTGTGCATTTCTAAGTGTTTTGCAGGCTAATCAATAATACTGTCAGTGCTGATTATTGACTTCCCTGAGAGCTGCTGTTCATTCAGCATGAAGGACTGTGCATTGATTAAAGTAAATATACATGTCAAATATTCATCCTAGGAAAGCCTGAAAGCAAGTGTTCCTTTCTCTAGAATAGTTTTAAAATTTTAAAATGACCATAATATTATTTAGTTTGATTGCGCATCCCTAATTATTTGCTATGTAGGTGGTGACATCCTGTTACACAATAAATATGTATCTGCTGGCACTATGATGAGGTAAAATGGCAGCAGGAGCCCTGTTTTAATTACATCCTCATTGGCTTTTTCTCACATTGATCTGGTGAGGATGCATGTCCATGTTCTGTGCTATGTGGTCACAAGGCAGATATTTCTGAGCTGATCAGGTGCTTCTCTATCATAGATGCAGTTTTGCCATGAGATCTTTATTAACCTCAGGTTAATAAAACATAGAATTTAATTAGGTCACTAATGTGCCCCAGACATTTGCTTTTAAAGATTACAGGAATGTTTTCTTTTTTTTTTCCTTTGCCTATTGCTCTAATCTGTCTGTATCGGTTTGTGAATATGGAATCTTGTGTAAAACCTTTTTTTAGGGGGGGGTTGAACTTGAGTTTTCACATGTTTTACAGCTTGAAAATGACATTTTCACAAAATACATAGTAGTTTTAAAGATTTAAAATCATAATGAGCAAGCAACAGAAGATTGTGGCAAGCACAAACTCACAATGAGATAGAACCCCTTAGAGGAACAGGTCACACCTCCTCTTCTGGGTGACACTGTGTAATCCGCAACATAGTAAAATGGATCTAATGTATTGTTTTTTAAGTTTAGCATGCTCACACTGTAAACATGATTACTGGGATAATCATTCATTTTCCAGAAAAGTATAAGTCTCTATTGTACTGTGATAAGTTTATCCCCCGTAGGAAAGCTGAAATGCTAGTGGGATTAGGTACAGCAGCAAATAGGTTTAGTCATATTGTGAAATAAAATTCCTTTTACAGATGTTTACGGGACTCATTAATGTAACGTAGACACCAAGACCAAACATGGTAGAACTAAATAAAAGAAGACAAATATAAAATTAACATCAATCTAGCCAGAACCCAAATGTCATTGGAGAGGATTTAATTGATGGTCATGCAATGAGTTTAATGTTGCACCTTCTCGTGAAATGATTTTATGAGTAGGTAAGATGCATGAGCTTGTGTCAATCTTCCTCCTACAATAGGATATCATGGTAATTGACAGACTTAACTTATGCAGCTTGTTGGTCTGATTTGAATTATCTTGAAGAGAATTATAATTCCTTTGTCTGAGAGGCTTGACTTCAACACTGAACACTACTTCTTAGACTGTACAGGTTATAAATTGTTCAGCATTCTTTCTTTCTTTAATAGTTGTGGATTTGTTGAATGTTTCTACCAAAACTTTTATGCTCTTTGCACAACAAGTCTTGCTATGGCCTTCAATACTCTCTTCCAATCCAAAAACCTTACCAGGCAATTTTACAAAGACCTCTCTGCCCTTGCCTTGGCTGGAAGAGCCTGTACCTTTTTAAGCTTTAGGTTTTCATCACTAACCTATCCCAGCTTAATGTCCTCCTAAGGAAATTCTCTTTGCCATAGAAAATGTGGGCAAGTAAACAAGTTTGATAGTTTGATGAGTTTGAGTTCCATTACAATAAGCCCACAAGAGGTGTGGTTAGCTGGGTTAGCTTGGTCTGAAGCAACACAGCTCTAATGGCAAGGCTCAGTGCTTGTGCTGATTTTTGAATTTCATTGGCTACATATACAGGGAACCACCTTGCATCATTTTTTATATAAACTAGGACAAACTTATAGTCAGTCCAATATTACTAGTATAAGCAAATCACCAGTTTGAGCATCGACCACTGCAGCCGAGCTCTTTAGTCATGGGATCATTAACTTTGTTGGGTTGACTCTAGACTTACCAAAAACAGAGAGCAACATAACATGAATGTTTATGGCACATAAAATCATGGTATCTTTACAAAAGACAGGTTATTGATGTGTCGCAGCCAAATTTCCTAATTCCTAATCCTAATTCATCGTACTCTATCTTGTGTTGGCACATCCTTTGTATGCTAATTTTTCCAACAGCTTCCTTGTTGAGAAATTTAACAAAGTATTTGAAATCAGGAAATCTTTTGCTTTCGTCTTAGTACTTGGGTGACTGCTCTATTCCAATTCCAACTCTAACTCAACCACTTTGTCAAACTGGCTGATATTCTTTTTGATTTTGCACAAAGTCATTCAGCCAAGCAATTTTTTTTTCACAAAATCTGCTGCTCAAAATAAGGCTGCTGCTGAAGCATAATTTCATGTCACTTTTTGCTCAAAGAAGCAATGTTCATTATGTCAGGGACTATTTTCAAGGATTTTAAAAACAAAGATGACATTTAAAATGCACTCCATACTGTACATCTTGGCCCTGCATCAGTGACAAAGAGTCACTGTCAGAAGTTTTAAAGATCAAGAGGTCAGTGAATAAATCAGTGGAAAAGATATTACTGTTCATTAAATGGTAGCAAATGCTGCCAAAGCATAGTGTGTGCCCTAGTTTTATACACTCTGCCATAATGTCCCTGATTTTCCAGACTTCGAGAGTTATCGTTGTGTGATTCATCAGCAGGTCTTTGCTGAAAAAAGTCATGTACTTTTGTCATATAATAATGCCAGTGCTCAGATTTATAAAATTAATACCAGCAAAAAAACACTTCAGCATCACTTAGTTAAGGTGTTACTGGATGAGCTTAATGACAGATAAGAAGACCAGGGGTCGCTGATGTCCCAAGGTTAAGTCGTGGGTAAGTGGGGTGAGATCAAATCCCACCATCACCAAGTTGCCACTACTGGGCCCTTGAGCAAGGCCCTTGACCCTATAGCTGCTCAGCTGTATGAATAAGATGGTTGGAAGTTGCTCTGGATAAGGGAGTCTGCCAAATGCTGTAAATGTTACAATGCTTTATTGACCTTCAACCTTCTTATATTCTGCAAGGAACAAGGAGCCCAAGGAACTTTTAGATTATGTGTGGCTGTTAGGCCTAGTGTTTCTGACAGACTTTATGGAAAACTGAATACACTCAACAGTAAACTCCAAGGAGAACACTGACACCTGCCCTACATGATAAGTGCAGTAAATGCATTTAAGTGTAAGCTCAGCGTTCGGATCACACATCTATAAAAACAAGCCAACATGCTTTCCCAACCTTAAAAAAATCAGCATTTTGTGGTCTAGATGTCATGGACTGTATTTCTGCATTTGATTGAAACTCATTTAATAAAGTTGACATTGATATTTAAAATTATGAAGCTGAAAGCCAGATCAAGGAACAGTGCCTTTTCATCAAAGAGAAGTTCCTATACTCACTAAATGAACACTAAAAAGTGTCTATTTTGGATTCACTTCCCTCTGTGTAACTGTGTTTTTATAGAAGAAAATAATCAAATCAATGTAGCGTACAGAAGCCATCTTTCTGACTTCTACTTTTTAAAGTAGTTTTTCAAATATGTAATTTTACATGTACTTAATATGTTTTGTTTGAAGTATTGTACTTCACTACATTTAAAATCATATCCATTACTAAAAAAATATGTATATACAATAAATAAAAATAATGCAAGGGGTAAAAAAAAATAACGCTCTGGAAAATTAGGGTGTCAAATTTGAAAAAGAGGATTGAGTAAGATAGGAAAATCAGCTTATCATTTGGATTTTCTAACAAATAAAAGGTGATTTATGTTCCTTGTTTTGTGCTATGAATCCAGCTTTGAGCTAACCTGTACGAAGATGTTGTAATTATAATAATATAGAAATTCTATCAGCTATTTACTACCTTAGAGTAGATCTACTGATGTTTAGATTAGAGTTAAGCATTGCTGTATAAGCAATCACACTTGAGTAAGATAGGAAAATCAGCTAATCATTTGGATTTTCAACAAAAAAAAGGTGATTTGTGTTCCTTGTTTTGTGCTATGAATCCAGCTTTGAGCTAACCTGTACGAAGATGTTGTAATTATAATAATATAGAAATTCTATCAGCTATTTACTACCTTAGAGTAGATCTACTGATGTTTAGATTAGAGTTAAGCATTGCTGTATAAGCAATCACACACTCATGTTGAGAATACAGTGTCCAATCAAAGTCCAGTCAGTACACGACACGCCAGAGTTCAACAGGTGCACTGACTGTCTAAATTCTGAATCTGTATTTGCGAGTTCACCAATGATCATAAATGACATTAGACACAAGTCATGGACTGTAGTGGCATTTTTGCTTGCTTTCTTTGCAACTGAAATAAACAGATTATTTTCTAATCTGTAAAAATCAGTAAACAAATAAATAAATGGTTCATAGATTGTTTTATCTATAGCAAGAATATTACATTTTGTTCTACCTAGATTATAATGCTAATGCCTCCTACTGGCTGATTCTAGCTATGAGCCAAACTAAAAAAGGCTCACAGTATTCAGTCAGAGCAATCACACTGACTTAAGTAAATAACATCAGTGCCACAGTTTTGCCTTTTAATGGCATTGTGAAAAAAAATGCTGCATTATATGGGACATAGTACTGCACTTATAGTATCGTGACATTTTCATGCTTGCGTAAATTTGTAAGTTTTGCACCAAAGCATCAATGAAACTCCAGTATAATTAAAATACTTAATAAAAGGCCTCAAACTGGAAATACAGCCTAGTCCGTCTTTTTCTTTGTTATTTATTTGATTGGTTGAACTAGCCTTTAATCAAGGCTGAAGTCAGCGTTCTTATGGTTACAAAAGTATAACTTTGCCTTTACCTTAACTTTGCTGTGGAGAAGTTACAGAACAATATTGCCCCTTACCACACTTGATGCATGCAGCATTAACTTGTACCTTGCTTATGATACATTGTGTGTTTAGTTCCTCCAACTGTTTCACTTCCCCTTCCTCTCTTCCAGTTTTATTTTCTTAACAGTACTTTTTTAATGAAACTGAGCCCTTTTTCTTCTTTTACTTGCGATCAGCTTTATTAACCTGTTGTGGTACGATCTTCTGCACAGCACTGACAGATTTTTCTACAGTAGGGTCTGCACCGACAACTTCTTTAGTGGACTCCAATGTATTTTTATTGTGTCTGGCATGTCAGTTCTGAATGCACTCAGGGGTTGCCAACTGGCGGACTCCGATCTGAATCCGGACCGCAATATAGGTCTAGCTGGACCTTTTCATATAATGAAATAAATATATGGCAAATGTTATTTTCTAATAAAATCAAATTTAAATCTGGCACATCAAGGTCACCTCAGTTAAGCCGCTACTACAGTTACTATGCTTAGTGTAGCTACAATCAGACGTGTAGTTGTGCGTGCAGTGAAGACAGCAGAAAACAATGCGCAAACAGATGAAACTTTCATTGAGTGAAAAACAATGCCTTTCACAAAAATAAGAAAGTTGACGATGGAAGCCGAATTTTTCGAGTTGAATGGGTGGAAAAATATGCATTTATTCTTCCTGCATCGAGCTGTATGAGGCCTGTGTGACTCACTTGCTGGCATCCGTTGTGGTTGTCAAAAGTGGAAACAGTAAACTCCATTACGAAAATAAACATAGACACTTTGTAAAAATGTAGCCGTCAATAACAACATCTGAGTGTTTACTGAGAATACAGAGGGTTTTAGGAAAACATAAAAAGGAAAATATAAAAAGCACTTTGCAGAAATTTTTTTCATTTTTTCATTTGAGGTTATTTACATTTTACTAGACTTAACTGTTTTAATGAAACTGTACAAATTAACAAATAAAGGGTTTCTTGCACTTTAAAATGTTTCAAAAACTGGCAATATATTTTTGCCTTTTCTTCTATGCTTCAAGTTACATTAGTAAAATATCAGCAATATCATTCAGAAACACAAACTGACGCTAATGATATTTTACTAATGCAACGTGAAGCATAGAAGAAAGAAATGCTACACATTAGATACATTTAGCTAGGGTTAGGGTTATAGACAATAGTGTGGAATTTAAATGTGATATGAGATTTTTTCTTTTTTTTTTTTTTTAAATAGTAACATATCCGTTCATTACTTATGATCTGTAATCTCAGTTTAGCAAAAACAAAAGCATTTTAGCTTTTTCCTTTTATTTATTCATTTTTAATGTGCACAATAAAAATGTCTACAATAATTTCTTAAGTATGGCAAAAAGCATTAATTCATGTTTTAAGGTAAATAATTGTCCGGCTGGTGAGGAGGGTTCATTTCCTGGAAGTCAAGAAATTTTAGTCCCCTGCACTTTTTTTTTTTTGACTGCTCCCATTAGGGGTTGGCACAGTGGATCATCCATCTCCATAATACTCTGTCCTCTACATCTGCCTCTTTCAAACCAACTACCTGCATGTCTTCCCCTCAACACATCCATAAACCTCCTTTTTGGCCTTCCTTTTTTCCTCCTTTCTGGTGACTCCACCCTAGGCATTCTACTACGATGTACCCCATGTTCCTCCTTTGCACATGTCCAAACCATCTTAATCAGGCCTCTCTTACTTTGTCCCCAAAACATCCGACATGCGCTGTCCCTCTAATAAACTTCTTTCTAATCCTGTCCATCTTCGTCACTCCCAACTCCTATCTTCAGCTCTGCTACCTTCAGCTCCACCTCCTGTCTTTTAGTCAATGCCACTGGTTCTAAACCATACAACATACAGTAGCAGGTCTCACCACAGTCCTATAAAGCAAAAACTCCCTGAGATGGTAAGAGGAAGAAACCTTGAGAGGAACCAGACTCAAAAGGGAACTCAGATCTGAAGACCACAAATTTAATCACAACACGAAGGCTAAGATTGTTTTTACAGATGTTTATTCTATTTATGTACATAGTCTAAATACATAGAGACCAACAACATACACCATAGAGCCAAATAAAAGAGGACAAATAAAACATCAGTCACATGTTCAGGTATATGAAAAACAGACAACCCACAAATAAACACAAAATACCTCCACATACCACTTTTGCCTGCTTGTGAGCCAAGTGAAGAAAAGTACTAATAACAGGAAATTTTACTTATGTACATTTACAAAGTATTTGTTCTGCATTACTTCCCACCAGTGCAAATTACCATGGTTGTGCAAGATCTTTAATTCTTAAATTCTTAGTTGCATGAAATAAAGGCAAATTAAGTGGATTAGATTTTATTGAATATTCAAAGTATATTACTGAAATGTATGATACTTGAGTTCCCTGGTGGTCTAGTGGTTAGGATGCGGCCCGGGTTCGATCCCCGATCAGGGGAACCAACCCCAGCCACTCTTAGTGCTGGTCCCAAGCCCGGATAGATGGGGAGGGTTGCGTTAGGAAGGGCATCCAGCTTAAAAACATGTGCCAAATCAAACATGCGGATGGTCCGCTGTGGCGACCCCTAATGGGAGAAGCCGAAAGAAAGTTTACCGGAATGCATGATACTTGCCTTTGCTGTGAAAGTGCCTGATAAAAATAACAGGATTTATATAATGAATCATCACGTGAGGGGGTCCCACAGGGCTCTTAATGTGGGGGAACAATAACACATGCTTTGCCAAGTTATTTCCATATGGTTATAAAAGTCGTCATGAATAATTAATGGCACATTTTTATGACAGATAGTTAGAGACAAAAAGACAGACAAAAAAATAAAAGCACCTTAACTTTCCAGCAATATGCATTTTTTCCCCCAAACTGTTTCCACAATGTTAAAGGCACATAATTGTATAGGGTGTGAATGATACCTTTGTGTAGTAAATTGTGTTGTTATGAGGCACCTAAATAAAAAAGTGAATAGGTGAATGTTGAAATATAACACATTATATTATGCTTCAAAGGACCAGGGTAAAAATTTACATCAAGGTATTCCACCACTGCATGTAAAGCTCAGTGCACAATACATACATTTATTCCAGATTTTTTCTTTACAATTTCTCAGTAAATCTGAGAAGAGACTATGATTCAGACACCATTGCAAAGCACCAGGCACACAGGTTTGCAAAGAGAGACAGGGAGGTATAAAAACAAACATTACCATTATGATAAAAATGGAGGCAAAAAAACCCCCAAACAAACAAAAACAAAAACACAAGCTGGTTGTGATGGAGTGATTCATCCTTGTTAATTGTAATTGTATCGAGCAAGATTATAATTTTATAATCCTTTATATGCCAGTTTAGAGATTGTCATTTCATTTGTCTCTCTTATTTTCTATCTTGACAGAATGGACTATGATTACTATAACTGCAGTGAAAGAAGTAGACGCAATAAAGACGATGATGGTGGGATGTCCTGTTCCAATGCACCTGTTATTGTAGAGTAATATATTAACATATACTGCATATACCTTGTATTCCATTCCTAAAATCATACAATTTGATACAAGTACATAATCAAAGTTTTATTTTTTTACGTTTGCCATTTCATTTTAAATCATGAGACCTCCCAACAATCTTTGACCTACATTTTCTCAAGTGGGTCGTAGAAGTTTGGCAGATGTCTTCATACATTTATATACATAATACAAATGTATGAACCAATAATTTTTTATATTTTTTTAAACAGAGTAATTAAAGCTTAATGTCCGGTTTGGTATTTCTGGGCTATTTTTTAACAATAAAATTCTTCTGGTCAGGATTACAAGAAGAGTCTATCCTGGATACACTTTGCATAAAACAGGTTTACAACCTGGATGGGATTAACTTTCACATTAATATATTCATTCATGCCTTTGATTAGGCCATCCACATGCTGGCATGTTTTGGGGGGGTGGGATGAACTTGGAGGAATAATGATGATAATGTTGTCTCAAAGTTTTTATAAACCTCAACAAGTATTTATAAACATTAAAGTTTCCTTTACTTTATTAACATTCATATTATGTTAAGAAACATTGGTAATTAAAAAGTCTACACTTGACATTTCTTTTAGTAATATGAAACAAAATGCAAATTGAATTCACATATACAAGAATCCCCAGCATGGAAAGCAGGTTTGTACATTTAAAGTAATACATGCGATGGGTCAACATCGCATTTATGGTTCTGGTTGGTATGTTTCTTTTCATTAATTTAGTGCTTAGTACTTTACTTTCCTTTACTTTGCTTTACTTCCCCTCTCATGTCTCAGACCATCAGTCTGTTTACATTGGTGTTCCAGTGCCCAGAGGTTACAAAAAGAAGCGGCGCCAACGCAGACACACATCACGGCATGACAACAGGAGTCATGGAAGGCATCACTGTGATTGTCAGGAGCAAGTGGAACATTATGATCAATGCAATGAGGGACATGATTCAAATGAACAGCTGTCAGATGCACACTCTAACAGTAAGTTTAATGCTTTAATTTTCAGAAATGCTTTTTTTTTTAATTATAAATTAAATTATACATTTAAAAAAAATTTAATGCTTTGTATTGTCACTTGATGTTAAATGCATGTCCTTATGAGGTGACAAGACTATCAAATATATGTCAATCATGTGTCTATATGTTAAATTACACAATTAAAATCCACTTTGGACTACACTGAGTTCCAACATTTTTCAAATCATGGTCCATACAACATCTCTTGCAAATACTGACTTGACTGTTAAAAAAAGTCAAAAGCAATGCAGTCTTGTTTAAATGTTAATAATTGTGATAAAATGTATACAGTCGGTTGGTATATTAGTCTGTTGTAATCCAGTGGGTAAGGTTCTTTCTAGCAGGTTGTGAGATTGTGAGATTACTTCAACAGGTAATCATTGAACAACAGTGTGATTCAAGTGAATATATCTAAATCTGTGACATACACAGTATATAATGTAAAATATAACATAACTGATCAATCATAATATCAAAACCATCTATATAATACTGTGTAGTTCTTATTCCTTCAAACAATTCTAACCACACAAGACCACTTAAGGTCTGCAGTGGTATCTGGCACTAATAAATAAGCAGCAGGTCCTTTAAGCTTTGGAAGTTGCAATATAGGACCATAGATCTGACATGTTTGGTAAACACATCCCACAAATATTTAATTTGTTTGACAGCTAGAGAATTAGGAGGTGGTATGTTAGAGAGTGCTGTTGCCATAAAGGGGTGTACATGATCTGCAACAATGTTTAGGTAGATGGTACATGTCAAAGTGACATCCTCATGAATGCTATAACCCAAGATTTCCCTGAACATATTTCCATAGTGCATTCTAGTGATATCTCTTTCCTGGGTAAGTGATGCACATGTACCCAGCTGCTGACATGTGGTGAAACTGTGATTTGTTCCATTGCTCCATGGTCCAGTTCTGCTCACAAACCCTTTGTAGTTGCTTTCAGTGTTGGACAGGGGCAAGCATGGTAGAGCAGATCTGCAATTATGCAGATTCTTCTTCTACTTCTCCTTTCGGCTTCTCCCAATAGTCCTCTACATCTGCCTCTTTCACATTGTCTTTCCTCACCACATCCATAAACCTTCTTCTTGGCCTTCCTCTTTTCATCTTCCTGGTTCCTCCATCCTCAGCATTCTCCTACCGATATACCCCATGTCCCTCCTCTGCACATGTCCAAACCATCTCAATTTCGCCTCCCTCGCTTTGTCTCCAAAACGTCCTACATGTGCTGTCCCTCTAATAAACTAATTTCTAATCCTGTCCATCCTTGTCACTCCCAACAAAAACCTTAACATCCTCAGCTCTGCCACCTCCAGCTCCACCTCCTGTCTTTTACTCTATGCTTCTAATCCATACAACATCGCAGGTCTCACCACAGTCCTATTAACCTTCCCTTTCACTTTTGCAGATACCCTTCTTTCACAAATCACTCCTGTTACTCTTCTTCACCCACTCCATCCTGCCTGCACTTTTTTCTTTACTTCTCTAACACACTTTCCATTACTTTGCCCTGTTTAACCCAGGTAGCTAAACTCCCCCACCTTCTCCACCTCTTCTTCCTGCAACCGCACCACTCCACTGCCCTCCCTGTCATTCACACACATGTACTCTGTCCTACTCTGTAAACTCCTACTGACTTTCATTCTCCTTCTCTCCAGCATGTACCTCCACCTCTCCAGGCTCTTCTCAACCTGCTCCCTACTTTCACCACAAATCACAATATCATATGCAAACATCATAGTCCATGGAGACTCCTGTCTGACCTTGTCTATCAACCTGTCCATCACCACTGCAAACAGGAAAGGGCCGATGCTTGATGCAGTCCAACCTTCACCTTAAACCAGTCTGTCATTCCTACTGCACACTTCACTGCTGTCACACTGTCCTCATACATGTCCTGCTCCTGCCCCACCCTCACATACTACTCTGACACACCTAACTTACTCATACAATAATGCAGATTATATATATCTATATCTATCAACCCAGCCATTATGGATGCACAAGCCAGTGCACTTTTAGTGCCGGTCCCAAGCCCGGGTAAATGGGGAGATTTCCGTTAGGAAGGGCATCCAGCGTAAAAACATGTGCCAAATCAAATATGCTAATCAGAAATGAGAATTTCATACCGGATCGGTCAAGGCCCGGGTTAACAATAACCGCCACAGGTAAATTGGGCCACTGTTGGCCGAAGGAGGAGAAGGAGAGGAGGAGGATCATGGTGTGGATGGAAAGAGAAATGGTGTACTATGTGCTATGCAGGAGATGCAAACTGAAGGAGATTGGAGACTGTAAGGTGTTGGCAGGGGACAGTGTAGCTAGACAGCATCGGATGGTGGTCTGAAAGCCAAGAAAAGGCATATGAGGAGCTGAATGAGAAGTTGGACACTAAGGAAGGAGAAAAAGATTTATACTAATTGGCCAGGCAGAGAGACCGAGCTGGGAAGGATGTACTACAAGTTAGAGCAATAAAGGATGGAGGGGGAAATGTGTTGACTAGTGAGGAGAGTGTGTTGAGATGGTGGAGGGAGTATTTTGAGCAGCTGATGAATGAGGAAAATCAGAGAGAGAGAAGGTTGGATGATGTGGAGTTGGTGAAGCAGGATGTAGATAGGATTAGTAAGGAGGAAGTGAGAGCAGCGATTAAGAGGATGAAGAGTGGAAAGTCGGTTGGACCAGATGACATACCGGTGATGTTTGGGAGATGGAGATGTTTAGGAGAGATTGCAGTGGAGTTTTTGACCAGATTGTTTAACAGTTTTGACCAGATTGATTTTGGAAGGTGAGAAGATGCCTAAGGAATGGAGAAGAAGTGTGCTGGTACTGATCTTTAAGCATAGAGAGATGTGCAGTCTTGCAGTAACTACAGGGGAATTAAGTTGATCAGTAACACCATGAAGTTATGGGAAAGAGTAGTGGAAGCCAGGCTGAGAGAAGAGGTGACCATCTGTGAGCAACAGTATGGTTTCATGCCAGGGAAGAGCACCACAGATGCCTTATTTGCTTTTAAGATGTTGATGGAGAAGTATAGAGAGGGACAGAAGGAATTGCTTTGTGTATTTGTGTATTTAGAGAAAGCGTATGACAGAGTGCCAAGAGAGGAGTTGTGGTACTGTATGAGGAAGTCAGGTGTGTCTGAGAAGTATGTGAGGGTGGTGCAGGACATGTATGAGGACAGTGTGACGGCAGTGAAGTGTGCAGTAGGTACAACAGACTGGTTCAGGGTGAAGGTTGGACTGCATCAAGGATCGGCCCTGAGCCCTTTCCTGTTTGCAGTGGTGATGGACAGGTTGACGGACAAGGTCAGACAGGAGTCTCCCTGGACTATGATGTTTGCGGATGATATTGTGATTTGTTGTGAGAGAAGGAAGCAGGTTGAGAAGAGCCTGGAGAGGTGGAAATATGTGCTGGAGAGAAGGGGAATGAAACTCAGAAGGAGTAAGACAGAATACATGTGTGCGAATGAGAGGGAGGGCAGTGGAGTGATGCAGTTGCAGGGAGAAGAGCTGGAGAAGGTGGAGGAGTTTGGGTACCTGGGGGCAACAGTTCAAAGTAATGGAGAGTGTGTTAGAGAAGTAAAGAAAAGAGTGCAGGCAGGGTGGAGTGGGTGGAGAAGAGTGACAGGAGTGATTTGTGATAGTAGGGTATCTGCAAGAATGAAAGGGAAAGTTTATAGGACTGTGGTGAGACCTGCGATGTTGTATGGTTTAGAGACAGTGGCATTGAGTAAAAAACAGAAGGTGGAGCTGGAGGTAGCAGAGCTGAAGATGTTAAGGTTTACGTTGAGAGTGACGAGGATGGACAAGATTAGAAATGAGTTTATTAGAGGGACAGCGCATGTAGGATGTTTTGGTGACAAGGTGAGGGACGCGAGATTGAGAGGGTTTGGACATATGCAGAGGAGGGACATTAATTATATTGGTAGAGGAATGCTGAGGATGGAGCCACCATGTAGGAGGAAAAGAGGAAGGCCAAGGAGGAGGTTCATGGATGTGGTGAGGGAAGACATGCATGTAGTTGGTGTGAAGGAGGGAGATGTAGAGGATAGGGTGGTATGAAGACGGATGATCCGCTGTGGCGAACCCTAATGGGAGCAGCCGAAAGAAGACGAAAAAGATATCTCTCTCTCTCTCTCTCTCTCGCTCTCTATCTATCTATCTATCTATCTATCTATCTATCTATCTATCTATCTATCTATATTTTTTTAATAAACAAAGAAAAATGAAATATCACATGCATAAGTATTCAGACCCTTCAGTACTTGAAACACCTTTGGCAACAAATACAGCCTCGAGTTATTTTGGATATGGTAGCAATCTTTGCACACTTGGGTTGTAGGATTTTCTGCCAAATGGGATAGGTACCGTCAGTGGACAAACACTTTCTGTCAGGATCTGGAGTATTTTCTGAGTATGGCTGTCTAGAGTCTGGGATTTTTTCACTGACACATACAGATCTCTCCAGAGATGTTCAATAGGGTTCAAGTCAGAGCTCTGGCTTGGCCCCTCTAAGACATTGACAGAGTTGCCCCTAAGCAAATCCTCTGTTGTCTTTTCTGTGTGCTTAGGTTTGGTGTTGGAAGGTGAACCTTAAACACTGACTGAGGTCCTGAGTGTTGTAGAACATGTTTTATTGAGGATATCTCTGTACTTTGTTCCATTCAGCTTTCCCTGAACCCTGATCACACTGAAATAAACTCTAGATTCGTGGAGGGCTGCAATTGTCTTTCTAGAACTATGTGCTTTCTTTAAACAGGTGACCATCGAGTTCTTGATCAATTCTCTTACTATGGCCCTTTTTCCTGATTGCTTAGTTTGGCCCGGGGACCAGCTCTTGGAAGAGTCCTGGTTGTGCCACACTTCTTTCATTTGAGAATTTGAGGATTATGTAAAGAGTTTTGTGCTCTTGTAATTTTTCTTGTAGATCTGTGCCTTGCACCAACCCTGTCTCTGAGCTCTGCAGGCAGCTTCTTTGACCTCATGGCTTGGTTTTTACTTCAATATGCATTGTCATCTGTGAGGCCATCAATGGAAAGGCATGTGTCTATCCAAATCATATTCAATCAATTAACTTTTCAACAGGTAGACTCCAGTCAAAGTGGAGAAACATCTCAGCAATGATAAAGAGAATTGGAAAGCAACTAAACTAATTTTCAATTGTTTTTGAAGAAAAAGAGTGATTCTTATTTAAAGGGTCTTAATAATAATGTATACGGTTTTCACTTTGTCATTATTGGGTATGAAAAGTGGAAAGCAGATTAGTGAAAAAATTAACAAATTTGACGATTGTAGTATCAGGCTGCAACATCAAATCACCAGAGATGCATACTCATAATACATACTCACATAATTTGCAACACTGCTCAGAAGTTAAAAGCCAGTGGTACCGCTTGTAGGCACTGATCTGGAAGTGACAAACAAACCCCTTTCCTGGGCTGAGACAAGCAAGCTAGCTTCAGGGTTAGCCAAACTCTCCTCATGATAAATAGCTTTCCTGGAAAAGTCCGCTCTGAAAATTTATTTTTAAGTGTGTCAGAGGCCAAATAAATTTCTCTTTCCCCATCAGCCATTGTGGGCATAAAAAAAAATCTAACTCAGATGTATTAATATGTGCAGAACGCTACAGACGTGTTTTGCTAGTTGAACCTGGCTGTAACAGTTTCATACTGAACAACCAACCAGAGTATGAAAAAATGCTGACAGTATTCTGGGCCAGCTAGATGGCGCTGTGTGGCGAATTTGAAATCTGATTGGTTAAAGAAAAAGACCCATTGCTTATATAGTCTAAGGTACATTGGCCAGCACTACTGTTTCTGAAGGCTCTGGGCAGATTAGATTGACATGGCAGCACACAGAGGCTGAAATATGATTGGACAAAATATCTAACATCCACATACACATACTGGAAGCAGTGCAGCCTAGAGAAACGCTAATGAACAATATGAAGAGAATAGACTGTTGGGAATAAATTAATACAATTTCATGAAACAAAAATTAAAATTTTAGTTTGTAATACACTGATCTAGAGAAGATCTGTGTGGAGGAGTGGGCCAAAATCCCTCCTGCAGTGTGTGCAAACCTGGTGAAAAACTACAGGAAACGTTGGACCTCTGTAATTGCAAACAAAGGCTACTGTACAAAATATTAACCTTGACTTTCTCAGGTGTTCAAATACTTATTTGCAGCTGTATCATACAAATAAATAGTTTTAAAATCATCCAAAATATTTTTTTTTTTAGATCATGTCTCTCACAGTGGACATGCACCTACAATGACAATTTCAGACCCCTCCATGATTTCTAAGTGGAAGAACTTGCAAAATAGCAGGGTGTTCAAATACTTATTTTTCTTACTGTATATATAGCTGCTGGATGTTAGACACATTGCGCTTCTCCACCTTCCACTTGAGGATGCCTCACAGGTGCTGACACACTTGGTCACTCCATCACCTTCACCTTCACCTTTAGCTTCCTCAGCAAGGCAGTTGTCATCTTGGCAGTGTATTTGGGGGTCGTTATTATGTTGGAAAACTGCTGTTTTCCCAGTTTTTGAAGGGAGGTGTCATGTTCTGCTTCAAAATGTCACAGTACATGTTTCTCTGATCCTAAACAGGTTGTATTCAGCAAACTGTTTAAAGGCTTTCTTGTGAGCCAGCTTCGAAAGAGGCTTTCTTCTGTAATGATGACCATGCAAACCTGGTCTGGAACTGACAAGTGCATCTTCTGCTTCTGCAACCTCTAAAGCAATGCTGGCAGCACTCATGTGTCTGTTTTTTTAATCCAGCTTTTGCACCCAACTAACAGCACAATGACTCAACTTCTTTTATCAACCCTTACGTGACCTGTTCCGAGTGGAACCCAACTTGGAAAAACTCTGTATGACCTTGTCTACTGTTCTGTAACTCAATTTTAGGTTGTTACTGATCTTCTTATAGCCTAGGCCATCTTTGTGGAGAGCAACAATTCTACTTCTCAAATCCTCAGAGATTCTTTGCCATGAGGTCCCATGTTGAACATCCAGTGGTCAGTATGAGAGAATTGTACATAAAGCACCAAACTGCTCATTAGATACAAGATACACAAATTTGTTTGGTCCTGTCAAGCAGACAAAAACGTTAACATGAAAAATATGACAAGAGGACAACTGTTATCACTGAGGGTGTATTCGCTTTTGTTTGGCAGCTATTTTGACAATAATTGCTGTATGTTGAGTTATTTTTAGAGGACAGTAACTGTGTACTGCTATACAAGCTGCACACTGACAACTCTAAAATACAGTAATCCTCTGCTGTACCGTGGTTTGAATCTTGTAAATGTTAATACAGTACAGTACCGTATACATAAAATAGCATTTTAGGGGTGGCGTTTTTATTGCGTTTTTTTGGTTTGTCACTGGATGTTTTGAACCGAAACCACCATGATAAACGGGAGATATACTGTATATCCACGTTTCATTTCTATAGTATTGTTTCTTGAGAACATATACTATAATATTTGCTAAAATGCAAGGGGTGTACTCACTTTTGAGATACTAGATAGATAGAAAGTTTGAGTGAAGTACACTTCACAATTCCCATTTTTCCAATTAATTTATGGAAATTATCCAATATGTAATTACTTATATTGTAATATAGTTTAATATTGCTTTGTTTTTTTTATATAATTTAAGAGGCTTATGGAAAAAATCAAGAGGAGGGCTCATTGTAGGTGGAGGAGGAGAACACTTGTTAGGGCTTTCATGCATAAGGCACTTTACTTTGTCCTTGAATTTAGCTTAGGCTTATATAAAAGCACTGGATCACGAGGCACCAGTAATATGTGGAAATGGTTCAGAACAAGGCACTGAGAAATGAACTAGAAAATAAAGAAAAAAATTTGAAAAGTTACAGTCAAGAGGGAAAAAGAAGTTGAAGAAACCATAGGTTCAACTGAAGACATTTGTATACACGCCAGAAATTTTCAGAGAAATTGGTAAGGTAATTTGAAGATGGATCAGAGAAGCTCTGATATACCACTAGCATCGTGCTCCCTTCAGGTTTCAATTAAAACTTTTTCCTCTGGTTTGGGTTCCTGCGCATCTCTATCAGGTAATGTCAATACTTTTTCACATCATCTTGATTTTTTTGTGCGTTAATTTTAAATAAAAATCCCCTACACTGTTTCTCAAACACTGTAACATGAATTGATAAAGTAAGATGTTTAGATGATTTTTTTCACACCTGTTATATTTTTTGTTGGGCGTAATCTTCTTTGCTCCCATCCATTTGGTCAGCATCTCACACATTTTTTCATAGTGGTTTTATGTACTGTAAGGTGCCTTACTCACAGAACATAACTGAAGCTTGAGTACTGTATAATTAGACCAAAATACCTTTTATGTAATTTATGTGCTAGTGCTTGATCACTCATTCCAGGCAACTAAATTTAAGACTGCTGCGACCATATGAGAAAAACTTTCTATCTATCTAGTATCTCAAAAGTGAGTACACCCCTTGCATTTTAGCAAATATTATAGTATATGTTCTCAAGAAACAATACTATAGAAATGAAACGTGGATATACAGTATATGAGAATTAGACCAAAATACCTTTTATGTAATTTATGTGCTAGTGCTTGATCACTCATTCCAGGCAACTAAATTTAAGACTGCTGCGACCATATGAGAAAAAATTATTCTGTTTTGATTCTGGTTTAATTTGAAATGCTGCGGCTTATTCAAGATAAAAAGCACAGCAACACTTTAATATAAGCTGTAATTTTCCATACTGAAAATAGCATTCCACTGGTGGATATGGCTCGGGTTGAGCCACAGGATCAGTAGGATTATATAATGGTTAACAACTAGAGAAAAACAACCACATGCTAATAATCCTCGTGGCTATGATGGCAGGGAGCCAAAGTGAGAAAAAAAATAGGAAACTTGTGCTTACCAGGAGTTTTGAAAACACACATTGCTATGCTGTAATTTGCTTTGTCTTAAGAATTATTGCAGTCATTATTGATATTAATTGGTATTTTTCACATACCTTGTTAACAGATAAACTGTAAAATAGGTAGTAAATTCATAAATTCAAAGCATTCAGATAATTTTAGGCTTGTATAATTTTGATTAGAGGGATTAGGGGATTGGGGGCATTGGAATGGCTTAGCTGAATAAACAAGCATATTCTAATTAATATTCTAAATAGTCAAAGGACATTCAGAAATATGCATGCAATATATTTTTTTTATGAATGGCAACGTGTATACATAGATTAGAAGAATATGTCACCTAAAAAAACTTCTTGTCTTAATGAGCCTTTCCTTTTAAGGTAGGAAGGGCAGTGAATTAATGGTCAAATAAATGTTTTTATTTTGTAATATACTAGTGTGTGTGTGTGTGTGTGTGTGTGTGTGTGTGTGTGTGTGTGTGTGTGTGTGTGTGTTTGTCAGGGTCACCAGCTGCAGCCAGACTGCGCTGCATTCTTGGAGAGGATGATGACACCACGCCAACACTCTTCACAGAGATGGATACATTGCACCATGAAGGTGGAGAACTGGAGTGGAAAGAATCAGCAAGGTAACGCACATATCATTTTCATGTTAACTTATTCAGAGACATGCACATACATGATTATGTCTATGAAACCCTGAAAGGACTATACACTGATTTGACTTTGCCACCGCTGGAGACAAGTGGCTCTTATCTATTGCCTATGAAGGAGGTTTAATGAGAAAAAGGGGCAGCTGAAAATGAAACTGAACATTAAAAGGGGTTTTACTAGGTGGAAGATTAAATGATCCTTGGATGTAACTATAAAAATAATGTAGATAATTTTTTGGCAAGAAGAAAAGATTTTAAATTATAACATGAACCCAAAATATCCAATAAACTGTTCTGTGTGTTTTCTTAGGTGGGTGAAGTTTGAGGAGAAGGTGGAGGAGAGGGGTGAACGATGGAGCAAGCCCCATGTTTCCACCCTATCACTTCACAGTCTGTTTGAGCTGCGTACATGTTTACAGACTGGTAGCATCCTGTTAGACCTGGAGGGCTACTCTCTGCCTCAAATAGTTGGTGAGTTTAACCTGTGTATATGTTTGTGTATATCACTAAATGAATTATAATAATAATAAAAGCTGTAGTAATACTAGTGTCAAGGTAACCGAACTATTATCTATTTAAAAATAGTAACAATTGCTATTTATAAATAAGCCTTCATGTAGTTGACTTACCACTTGCCATTCATTTGATCTTGATGAGTAAGCTATGTCAAATACTTCTTTCACTTAAGTGTTATATGTGAATATCTATACCTTTCTTATATTCAGATGAAATAGTGGAAAAACATGTGCAAAATGGCCTGATGGACTCTGAACTCAAAGAGAAGATCAGTTTTATCTTGTTGAGAAAGCATCGACACCAGACCAAGAAGCCCATCCATCGCTCACTGGCTGACATTGGAAAACACAGTCCTTCAGTTAAAGGTGTTGATCTATTTTTTGTTTATGAATTGTTTACAGTTTTTCTACTGTGAATTGAAATTATTAGTTGGCAGGCACTTCTGCCTAAAATGTCTTACTGCAATGGCAAAATTCAATCCAGTCATATAATCAAAAAGTAATAAAAGTAATGTCAATGCTATATATCATTTGAAATTAACCACTAAGCTTCCATTACCATTTTTTTTATCAGCTTTAAAAATTTCACAGTATAAGATTAACTTTTCAATAGTTATTCAGAACTTTAAAGAATAAGAGTATTTAAATGAATAACCATAAAAATATGTTCCAATATTTCTGGTCTTTAGTTAATTGGCTTCTTAAATCTGTTCGCCAATGTTGGATGCTTTCCCTATGCAAGGTATCTGTAGATCTCTAAAGGTTTACAAACTAAACAGTCTTTAAGCTGCCATCTAATAGGTTTTAGAGGTAATTCTGGTCAAGCCACTTGGAAGACTACAGCAACTTATTCATACCCTTTTAACAAACATTCATTAAATAATATTTTGGATGGCACTATATCTGTATTGCTCTCAAGATTTCTTCTCGATACATCTCAGTGAGTCTTTCCTTGCCACAGCCGAAACTAGGGATAAACATATAAGTAACAAACTTATAGGCACTTTCAAACCTTGTTATCTCTGTAAAACCTCTATGGGACAATGTCCATTATTAAAAGCACTATACAAATAAAACTGAATTGTATGTAACTGAAAATTATATTACAAATAATATACTTTGGATCTGATTTTTCTATACCATTGTATGTGCACCTTTTGTGCAATATTATGTCTTCTCTCATCTTCTCTGTACTGTCCAATTTCAATTTCAAATGTACCCTAAACTCTGCAACATCTCAAAATATTTTTTGAGCTATCTTTCTCTTTTCTTCTTTTTTCCTCTTATCACGTACCCTGGGTCTGTCAGACCGGAGTCCAAGTCGTAGCCATAGCTCCATGTATAACTTGCATCATTCCACTGAAGACTTGCGAGGTCACCAGTGTGGAAGTCTGGGAAAACTATGTGAGTCTAGGATTCTCAATGAATGCAGTCTACTCATTATATCAGCTAAATATCGATAAACGGTTCTAAAGCCATGTCTGCTTCATTACTTATATGGTAAAGTATGGACACTACAGTATAATTTAAAATTTTATAATTATTTTCCGCTACTTTTCCTCTTACTTTAATGCAAGTGGCAAATGTCACTACATATTCTGAGGAAATCATGACATAGCGGCTATCCAAATAGAAAAAGCACAAATTCCTCAAAGAAATGATATGCATATTGTCATTGTAATGAAAAACTAATGATCAACACAGTGTAGCAATACAACTATAAAATAACATTTTATGCTATCTGACTTGAATTCAAATCTTGGGTGTTGGTCTGCCCTCTTGATTCATTTGCCTCTACTCATAATTTTGAGCATCAAAAGACTTTCTAAAATCAGAGTAACATTAGCATTGCCTAACATTTTTTTGCTGCTAAGCTGCTAGCTGAAGAAGTGACAGCTAGCTAGTGAAACTTCAGAACATCTCAATATTGCAAAGAAATGTAATGTAATAATTTTATTAGCTAAAATATTAAAATCTCAAAACTGAAATAGTATGGACACTTGAAAATGCACTTTAATATTATGTGAAGATGTATTTTAAGTGTAGTCTTGAATTACATGTGCTTGTACTATACTTGGACTATACTATTCAAGAATCTATGGACAAAATTCTGAAAACACTTCCGCAATATTTAAGCATTGAGAGAGCTCAGCATAAGTACATTGTCAAATATAAACGTTGTAGAAGATACCTTTCGCTGCTTTCAATGTGTGTGTACATATACTAATGAATTGTATTTGTAGTGTATGCCCTTAAACATAGTTTAAATGCAGAGAACTAAATATATAATTTTTATGGGTTATTTTTTCTTAATTTGTAACATTTTACATTAATACTAAAGACATCCAGACTATAAAATAACACGTACACATGGACTTATGTGGTAAACAAAAAAAGTTTTAAACAACATTTACAATTGTCCAAAGTAGCTATATTTCGCTTTAGCAAACTCATGGTATTCTCTCATCAGACTTATGAGGTAGTCACATGGAATGGTTTTCAATTCACAAGTGTGCCTCATCTTAATTGCAGTCTCCAAAAACATCAAATGATACAATGAAATAGCTCTCATGGGGACCATCCTAAGAAAGAAAGACCAAGAGCTACCTCTGCTGCAGAGAATAAGCTTACTAAAATTACCAGCCTGATAAAATGCAGATTTACATAAATGCTTCTGTGTATAAAGTCCAAAAACCAAAAATTCTAAATCCATTGTTCAGAAGAGACTGCTTGACTCATGACATTATAGTCAAATTTCAGCAAAGAAACCATTACATTGGAAGAACAACAAGCAGTAGAGGCTTGCTTGGTCCAAGAAACACAAGAAATGGAGATTAGATCAGTGGAAAACTGTCCTGATGAGTCCAAATTTGGGATTTGTTTTCTAACCCTTATGCCTTTGTTGGATGTACCATTTCTGGTGACTCATGAGGCTGACTGAGAGAATGCCAAGAGTGTGCTGTCATCAAAGCAAAAGATGGCCACTTTGAAGAATTAAAAATGTTAAACATATTCTGATTTTTTAACGTTTGTTTATTATGTAATTCCATACTGTTCTTTCATAGTTTGAATGTATTTAAATATTAATGTACATAACCAATTCTAAAACAGTTGGGACACTGGGTAAAATGTAAATAAAAACATGCAATGATTTGCAGATCTCATAAACCCATATTTTATTTACAATAGAACATAGAAAACATCTGAAATGTTTAAACTTAAAAAATATACCATTTTAAGAAAAGCGCAGCCATCTTCTCTGGGCTAAAGCTCATGTAAAATGGTCCATGGCAAAGTGGAAAACTGTTCTGTGGTCAGACAAACTAAAATGTACATTCTTTTGGGCAATAATGTAAATCAGACTAAAGAGGATAGGGACCTTCCAGCTTAGCAGTTAGCAGTGCTCAGTTCACAAGCCTGATTTTTAGTTAAAAATCTCTGACTGTATGGTGGTATATTAGTGCCTATGAAATGGGTAGCTTGCACATATTGAAAGGCACCATCAATGCTGAAAGATATATCCAGGTTTTAAACTAGCATATGCAGAAAAAGTTTTTTTCCAAGAAAGGCCTTGCATATTTTAGCAGGACAATGCAAAACAGCATGGCTCCATAGTAGAAGAATCTACTATGCTGCCTACAGTCCAGAACCTTTACTAATTATAAATATTTGGGGCATCTTGAGACAAAACATTCAACAAAAAAAACAAAAAAACAGGAATGTTGAACAGTTAGAATCCTATATAAGCCAAAAATGGGACAACATTCTTCAGTTCCAAGACTTTGACAGTAAGAGGGGATATATACTGTATATTATCCCTTGTTTTTTCTTAAAATGTTACATTTTCTTTCTTCAAACATTTTATATGTTTTCTATGTTCTATTGTGAATAAAAAATGGGTTTATGAGATTTGCAAAGGTAGGTACTGTAGGTAGGTAGGTATTGTAGGTAGGTAATAAGGAAGGTAGGTTTTAAGTAGGTTACATACTGTAACTTAATATGTAAGTTATGAACTTGTTTCTGTTTAAGACCAATTTGCCCCATGTGGAAAATTAAGTTTATTTATTATATTGTCCATTAATAACACTTAGTTTAAAAGTAACAATGTGAAAATCCTGTCTTTCAGATCATGATCAGAGTCGTAGTATGAATGACATCTCAATTACACCAAGTTCTGACCAGGTATGTTGTTTTATGTTTTGGAGAAACTTCATTGCTTTCAAGGTATCTGCACTGATTAAACTGTACAAATTATTTAATTAAATGAATATTATATATAATTGTTTTAGCGATTTTGGTAAAAATAGCACTCTAACAGTAGGACTTAACAATAAGCATTTCTATAAGGACTAAACAATGTTGGGTAACATGCCTGAGGTGAAGTGTGGTGTTTTTAAACACGACAACAGCTAGAAGACAGTTTAATAATATATTTTTTTCCACTCAGATGGAACACTTAAAATACTGTACCCAGAATTAATCTGTGAGCTAAAAATATTAGTCACATAAGGTCTGGCAATGTGCTTTAAGAATACAGGGTTATTTGTTAAACATTTAGGAAACAAAAGAAGCTCACATACTTTAATATATTTCAGTTTATCTTATTAATCAATAACACAAAATAAACTCAGTAATCTTATTTGAATGTAGTTGTTAAATTTAAGCATGGATCATTAGAAAAGTGTTTGGGGAGCCAAAAGAGGAAAATTCATCTTAGTCAAAAAGGTAAGTAGTTAAGCAGACAGACTAAACAGGAATGGCCAAGAATTAAAAATGAAATTTACAACAGTTCAAAACAGCACGGTGAACACACAGGAGGTGCGCAGGAAGCATTTGAACTCTTGATCAACTTGATCCACTTGCCTGTTATCTCATCATCCCAAATTTTTTCTATAAAGCTTGTACATACAATGGAAATGAATTGGGGTACCCGTTCAATATCAATCTTTTTGTTATTCAAAATGTTTCAAATACTAAATAATAAAATATTAATGGACGGACGTCAGACCAGCCAGGGGAACTAGGCATCGATTGTCTACCAGGAACAGCTACCAGGATGACCATGTGAATTCATTCATTTATGGAAGTCAGTCATGAATTCAAGAGGAAACCCAGGAAACACTGCAAGTCCTTAACAGTTTGGGATCTGGGCTAGTCTACACACCTGCAACTTTGGCTTGATCTGTATTAATCCCTCCCCAGGACTGATTACACAAACAAGGAATGCAATGTCCATTGGTTATATTTATGTTTGCCTCCTTTTACATAATTTATGATGAGGCATTTTAGAACTATGCAACTTAGAGTGTTAAGGAGGTAAGGTGAGACATATTCCAAGCATGTCCGATTCGATTGGAGGCCACTTGGTGCAGCTGGGGACGGTTTCTCATCAACGCCTTGGGTGGTTCCATTAATTTAGATTGTAGTTAATGTCAACAGTCTGCTACACTGACTCAGGAGTACAGTTTGCTTCTGATCACTGTACCCCGCAACATTGTTTATCTGTAATAAATGGATAGTCGGTGCAACTAGGTGAGGATGGGTTCCCTCTTGAGTCTGGTTCCTCTCAAGGGTACTTCCTAATGCCATCTCTGGGAGATTTTCCTTACCTCAGTTGCCACAGGGACAACCTTACACTTATAAGAACATATTATTAATTTTTATCACCACATTATCTGTGTAAAGCTCCTTTGAGACAATGTTTATTGTTAAAAGTGCTATACAAACAAAAATGAATTGAATTAAATATCCCCTTTCAAATATTAATTAATCACTAGTCTGATATCAACTTTGCCATTATAGAATTTTCATATTGGCTTGAGGTGTTATTGAAGGTCATCTTCCACTAGTGCCCCCTCTCGTATGCCCCGCTCTTATTGATACTGAGAGTGAAAGAACCATGGAATAAACTGCTTTTCAGACCAAGAGATACTATCCTTATGCAGCCAAGGGGCACTAGGACACAAATAAACTGAGAAATTCAGATTATGTGCTTTGTAATGTTACCTTTATTTAATAGCTCACCATAAATAAATGTTACCCTCCAGCTCAAAAACAAATTTATGAAGAAAATTCCTAGAGATGCTGAGGCATCTAATGTGTTGATTGGAGAGGTGGACTTCCTGGACAAACCTTTTGTGGCCTTCATCCGTCTTGCTCAAGCCACTACACTGGGGGGGTTGACTGAAGTCCCAGTACCAACAAGGTAAAATATAATAAATTACAAACCCGATTCCAAAAAAGTTGGGACATTGTACAAATTGTGAATAGAAACAGAATGCAATGATGTGGACGTTTCAAATTTCAATATTTTATTCAGAATACAACATAAATGACATATCAAATGTTTAAACTGAGAAAATGTATAATTTTAAGGAAAAAAAATAAGTTGATTTTAAATTTCATGGCATCAACACATCTCAAAAAAGGATATGGGGATAAGGCCATGTTTACCACTGTGTTTTTTTTAAACAGTCTGCAAATGTCTGGGGACTGAGGAGACAAGATGCTCAAATTTAGGAATAGGAATGTTTTCGCATTCATTTCTAATACAGGCTTCTAGTTGTTTAACTGTCTTAGGTCTTCTTTGTCGCATCTTCCTCTTTATGATGCACCTATGGGTGAAAGATCTGGACTGCAGGCTGGTCATTTCAGTACTTGGATCCTTCTTCTATGCAGCCATGATGTTGTAATTGATGCAGTATGTGGTCTGGCATTGTCATGTTGGAAAATGCAAAGTCTTCCCTGAAAGAGACAACATCTGGATGGGAGCATATGTTGTTCTAGAACTTGGATATACCTCTGGATCATGTTTAGATGTGGCTTCTTTTTTGACCTATAGAGTTTTAGCTGGCAATGGCACGGTGGATACAGTAGCATTCCTGTATGTGATGCAGTGCCGTCTAAGGGCCCGAAGGTCACGGGCATCCAGTATAGTTTTCCGACCTGACCCTTACGCACAGAGATTGTTTCAGATTCTCTGAATCTTTGGATGATATTATGCACTGTAGATGATGATAACTTCAAACTGCAATTTTTCTCTGAGAAACTCCTTTCTAATATAGTTTAGTATTTTTCGACGCAGCATGGTGAAATTAGTGATCCTCTGCCCATCTTGACTTCTAAGAGACACTGCCACTCTGAGAGGCTCTTTTTAAACTAAATCATGTTGCCAATTGACCTAATAAGTTGCAAATTGGTTCTCCAGCTGTTCCTTATATATACATTTAACTTTTCTGGCCCTGTCCCAACTTTTTTGGAATATGTAGCGCTCATGAAATCCAAAATGAGCCAATATTTGGCATGACATTTCAAAATGTCTCACTTTCAACATTTGATATGTTATCAATATTCTATTGTGAATAAAATATAAATTTATGAGATTTGTAAATTATTGCTTTCCTTTTTTATTCACAATTTGTACAGTGTCCCAACTTTTTTGGAATCGGGTTTGTATTATATAAATGAAACTCTTGCTTTCATAAATTCTTCTTTATTATTTCACTTGTTTGATTATTTATTTATTTATTTATTTATTTTTTAGGTTTCTCTTTATTTTGCTTGGCCCTCAAGGTAAGGTCAAGTCCTACACTGAAATTGGTCGTGCCATTGCCACCCTCATGGTTGATGAGGTAAGAATGAATGGAAAAGTTCTTAAATGATTTTGTGTCCCAAGTTCTATGTAATGAATTACTAATTACAATTAATTAAGAGAATAAATATATTATGCCATGATTTATATAACTGTCTCTCCAGCTATTCAGCAGTGTAGCCTATAAGGCCAGACACCGTGAAGACTTGATTGCAGGACTTGATGAATTTTTAAATGAGGTGACAGTTCTACCACCAGGAGAGTGGGACCCAAAAATTCGTATTGAACCACCAAATAAAGTTCCTTCAGCGGAGATGAGGTATTAGGATCCCAATTGTGTACAATGGACATGACATAATCTGGTTTAACCTAGGTGTATTAAAGAAGGAGTAAAATTGATTTCCTTTCTAATTTGCTGCAGAAAGTCAGTGTTTTCACTAAATGAGCTGGGGCAAACTAATGGAACTGTAGGAGGAGGAGAAACAGCTGATGATGATGAAAAGATGCCTACTGCTCATGAGTTGGGAGAAGAACTGGCCTTCACTGGGAGGTAATGGTATTAAGTACTGTACGCTACTGTATACCCTTAAAATAATTTTTGCAGATTTGGTTCGAGACAAAAATAACAGAGAGCAGTCATAAGCATAGCCAAGTTAACTAGTGTTTCTGGTAGAGTGCTGCAACATCTTTTATAAGTTGTCCATGTTCCAAATTTGTATTTCTGTGGATATTTGTCTATGCATCAGTCTTGTTAAAAAAAGTAAAGTATCAAATGTTGTCTTATAATTCAACATGTAATTATCCTCCAACATATTCCAATATATTGTTTATTGTGATATATATATATATATATATATATATATATATATATATATATATGAGCTGGCAAATGCTCTGCAGGATATTTGCTTTTAATTTGCATATTGTAAATGTGATAGATTTTGTGGAGGGCTTTGGCTTGACATCAAACGGAAACTGCCATGGCTACTGAGTGACTTCTATGAGGGTTTTCACATCCAGTCAATATCAGCTGTGCTCTTTATATACCTGGGATGCATCACTAATGCCATCACATTTGGAGGACTCTTAGGAGACGCCACAGACAATTACCAAGTACCATTATTTTAGACAAACCTCAGTCTATTTTATTTTTCTTTTACTTAATACAAAATTTTATGTATTGTATTTTAAGAAGGAGTGGCCAAATTTTTTGGCTATGGCTTTTTTACAAACATTGACTGTTGCTGGTGCCACATTCAAATACAGTGCATCCTGTAAGTAATTCCCAGTGCTTCACTTTTTTCACATTTTGGTATGTTACAGCCTCATTTCTAAATTAATAAATTTCAAAATTCTACAAACAATACCCCAAGATGACAACTTGAAAGAAGTTTGTTTGAAATCTTTGCAATTGTATTTAAAAAAAAAAACTAAATGAAAAATTCACATGTACATAAGTATTTGCAATGACAGTCAAAATTGAGCTCAGGTACATCTTGTTTCTACTGCTCATCCTTAAGATATTTCTACAAATTGCATGAAATCCACCTGTGAAAAATTAATTTGATTGGACCTGATTTGGAAAAGCACACACCTGTCTATGTAAGATCCCACAGTTAACAGTGCATGTCAAAGCACAAACCAAGCCATGGAGTCTAAGAAATTGCCTGTAGACCTCTGAGACAGGATTGTATTGAGGCACAGATCTTGTGAAGGGTACAAAAAAAATTCTTCAGCATTGAAGGTCACAATGAGCACAGTGACTTCCATCATCCATAAAAGAAACTTTTAGCATCATACTCAAAAAGACTTGAGGCTGTAGTTGTCTCTCAGATTGAGAGGTAAGTACAATTCAAGGCTCTTCTCTGTTCTGGCACCGAGGTGGTGGAATGAACTTCCCCTAGATGTCCGTACAGCAGAGTCCCTGATTATCTTTAAGCGACGACTGAAGACCTACCTCTTCCTGAAATACTTAAATTAGCACTTTCCAAGTTTGTAGAATTCGAGTTATATTTATATTGAGTTTGTATTCTTTCGTACCAGTGTAAGATTTATTCACTACTAGAGATTTTAAGCACTTTTGTACGTCGCTCTGGATAAGGGCGTCTGCTAAATGCCGCAAATGTAAATGTAAATGTAGTTGGTGCCAAAGGTACAAAAAAGTATCAACTTCATGAACTTCATTTATGTTGTTATTATGGTATTATTTGTAGAATTTTGAGGAAAATAAATATTTTTTAACCATTTTTGAATAAGGCTGTAACATAAAATATGGAAAAGTAAAGTGCTGTGAATACTTTCCAGAGGCACTGCATCACCAGTGCTCCAGTCATATCATTTAGTTAAAAATATCAATGTTTTTGCCCTTTCTATTGGTAATGTACTGTCACAGAAAATATTACCAAAAGATTGTAACCAAAATTCAATGATTTCTAATGAATGAGGTTTTATGAATATAAGATGTATTTAAGAAAGATCCTAGAGTTTTCTGGTAACATTCACAAGAACTGGATAAAATGTTATTGTTTTATTCTAACAAGACCTTAACAAAGTTTTGAGGTTTTTCAAAGACATGTTTGGAATAATGTGATCTACTTTTTTAAGGTTTTTTAATTATTATTGTGCTCTCTAGGGAGTTATGGAAAGCTTTCTTGGAACAGCTCTAGCAGGATTGGTCTTCTGCTTTTTTGCTGGCCAACCCCTCATTATCCTGAGTTCCACAGGACCTATACTGGTCTTTGAAAAGTTGCTGTATGAGTTTTGCAAGTGAGTGCAAAAAACTGTTGGACGTACAGCAGTACTATTTAGCATTCACATACTGCATATCTACTGATTAATATGCATGACATATTGCATTACAATGTAATTTGATATGTCATTAAAAGACTAGACATAGACTAGACTGGATTACTTTTCCTTGAAACTATAATTCAGGACAATAGGTTCTTAGTTGTCACAAAAAAACCCAAAAAAAAAACAATAATCAGTTTGTTAAGTAAGTCTGTTTTACTCAGAAATGCAATAAAATATAAAAAATATATATATATTTAGGAAATCCTTTCAATCTTCATATTCTCATACACTCGAACACCTGTTCTTGTGTTACTTTAAACATCTTTAAAAGAAGTTTCATTTTTAACCCAGCCATTAGGGTTGCACAAGCCAGTGCATTCATAGTGCCAGTCCCAAGCCTGGAAAAACAGGGAGGGTTGCGTTAGGAAGAGCATCCATCATAAAATGTGACAAATCAAATATGAGAATTACGAATCAGAAATTTATACTGGATCGGTCGAGACCCGGGTTACCAACAACCGCCACTGAAATTGTTAGCCAACAGGGTACTGGTAAAAATTGGGCTACTGATGGCCAAGAGAGGTGAAGGAGAGGAGTGGGAGTGAGGACTGAAATAAGAATATGATGGTGGAAACTGAAGGAGGAAGACTGTAGTGTGAGATTCCGAGAAAAGAGTAAGACAGGTGCTCTGTGGTCGTAAAGATTTGCTGGATGATTGGGCAACTACTGCAGAAGTGATAAGGGAGACAGCTAGAAAGGTACTTGGTATGACATCTGGAAATAGAAAGGAAGACAAAGAGATGAGGTGGTGGAATGAGGAAGTGCAGGAGAGCATAAGGAAAAACAGAATTAAGCTGGACAGAGTGATGAGAAAAGTACACAGGAGTACAAGAAGAGCAGCAGGTAAAGAGGGATGTGGCAGAAGCCAAGAAAAGGGCATATGAGATGATGTATGTGAAGTTGGACACTAAGGAAGCTGAGGGACCGAGCTGGGAAGGATGTGCTGCATGTTAGAGCATTAAAGGATGAAGATGGATATGTGTTAACTAGTGAGGAGAGTGTGCTGAGAAGATGGAGCAAGTTTTTTAAGCAGCTGATGAACAAGGACAAGGTCAGACAGGAGTCTCAGTGGACTATGATGTTTGCAGATGATATTGTGATTTGTGGTGAGAGTAGGGAGCAGGTTAAGAAGAGCCTGGAGAGCTGGAGGTATGCACTGGAGAGAAGGGAGTGGGTGGAGAAGAGTGGCAAGAGTGATTTGTGGTAGAAGGGTGAAAGGAAAGTTCATAGGACTTTGGTGAGACCTGCTATGTTGTATGGTTTAGAGACAGTGGCACCAACTAAAAGACAGGAGTCGGAGCTGGAGGTAGCAGAGCTGAAGATGTTGAGGTTTTCATTGGTAGTGACAAGGATGGACAGGATTAGAAATTATTTTAATAGAGGGACAGTGCATGTAGGACGTTTTGGAGACAAGGTGAGTGAGGTGTGATTGAGATAGTTTCGACATGTGCACAGGGGGGACATGGGTCATATAAGGTTCAGGAAAATACTGAGAATGGAGCCGCCAGAAAGAAGGAAAAGAGTAATGCAAAGGAGAAGGTTTATGAATGTGGTGAGGGAAGACATGCAGGTAGTTGGTTTGAAAGATGCAGCTGTAGAAGACAGGGGGGGTTATGGAGACGGATGATCCGCTGTGGCGACCCCTAATGGGAGAAGCCGAAAGAAGAAAAGTTTTATTTTTAAAGGCTTTCAAAGATGAACATGTCTCAACAGGCCCCTACTCATATATGTAAGTGTGGCTAATAGAGAAACTGAACAAGAATGAACAATGTCATAAAAACAATAAGAAATAATATAGAAATATGTATAAACAAAAATAAATGTAAAAAGCAGCATTGCATCACAAACAAAAAAACATAACACGTTCAAAGTTTGTTTCTTTTAATTGTAAATTTATCTCTTTTGTTTTTCACAAACAGGACTAATGACATTGACTACATGGAGCTGCGCTTGTGGATTGGACTGCACTCCTGCCTTCAGTGTCTCATCCTGGTGGTCTCAGATGCAAGCTATATTATAAAGTACATGACACGTTTCACTGAGGAGGGCTTCTCAAGCCTCATCTCTTTTATCTTTATCTCTGATGCTATAAAGAAGATGATGGGTGCACTCCAGTACTACCCGATTAACATGAACTTCAAGCCTGACTACATCACTACATACAAGTGTGAATGTCTTCCTCCAGACCAAGGTTAGCATCACTAAAGTGTAGAATAACCTGGCAGGAAAGGCAAGTTCTTGAAGTGTACACATTTGCATACATTTGTTTGATCTCAGCTGATATAAGCTTTTTTAAATATTTGTCACAAAGATTAAATGCAGCGATTTATATAGACTGATTTACATGGTGATTACAAAATTGCAATTTGCATTTTTTTTTTAACTTTTTTTAATACTGCATAATACTGACATTTTTGTAACAGGTTCTTCAATTGTTTTCAATTCATCTGCTATTTTTGGTCCAGACAACTATACTGATTACTCTTTGGTAAGTTCAAGCTTGAAATAACAGTAGGATTATAAAATATACAAATCTAACATTTATATTTAGTTTTTGTTAATATAATTATTCTTATTTATTCATTAATTCTTAATCTTGTTCATGCTTTATTGATGGATTATTAGCTTTGACTCAATTTCAAAGTGATTTACAAATCTCAAAGTGATATACAAATGAAATGCTATACACTAACACATAATAGATTTTTTAATTTGGCAGATATATTTATTCATCTATGAATGTATATCCTCTTCCTTCAACATAGTACAACTTCACAGTTCTGGACTGGAGTCAGCTGAGCAAAAAAGAGTGTCTTAAATATGGTGGAGCTCTTATAGGCAAATCCTGCAAATATGTTCCTGACTTGGCTCTGATGTCCTTCGTCCTGTTTTTTGGCACATATTCTATGACCATTTCTCTCAAGAAGTTTAAGTCCAGCCGCTACTTCCCCACCAAGGTTTGGAATGAGCCCACAAAAATATTATAATTTTATGACTTAGTGAAATAAGAACTAAAAAGAACTGTTATTTGTAATTTTTTCTACATTTCAAATGTTTTTTTTTTTTTTTACCCTTTTACCTTTTTGCCCACCCACTCTTTCATACACAGAACTCAATTAAAGATCAACTATAATTTATGTGGTGGTATTAAAATGTTTTGAGACTAACAAGTCACAGATCTGGTTTAGCTGTTTACTAAATGTCCTTCTTCAGATGCCTTAAAACCTGGCAGTAGAATTTTCTATTGACAGTCTGGCCCCTGGGGACAAATAGATGATGAGCATGCTGTTGATGAAGCTGTGGACCTGCCTCACGGTTTTTGTTTGACTGCTTTGTCTCAGGGTCATACACGTACACCCAAGTTTCGACACTGGTAATACGTTCTTGGTAAACTTCATTGCGGTGTTCCTTCTGGTCTTGGGTCAGCAGGCTGGGGACAAACTTAGCAGAAACATGACACATGGTAAAATCACACATGGGGATTGCCTGGAATGTTCCGTTTGACACACCGACAATGTTGTGGAATTTGCTGATCAACATTTTTGTGGGTTTAGCTTGTTAAAGGTCTTCCTGATCTGTCATCATCTTCTCTGTGGCAGATTTTACACAGAATCTAACGTTTGCTCTTTCTTTTAACTTACTGTCCATGATGAAATTGTAGATGTTGTAATGCACATGATCAGAATAGCACAGCACACAGTGTATACAGGACAATGTCTTTAAGTCTAAGAATTAGACATTATTGACATTTATTGAGCTCGTGAGAGAACATTAAAGAAAGGCAAAAACAATAAAAAAAAGGAAGCCCTGTTAATTGACTTGCTCAAGGCTCAACAGTGGCAGTTTGGCAGTGCTGGGTTTGATTAAGGTTCTGGGTATGATTATTCACCCAGAACCTTAAAAACTGGACCACCACTGCCCCGTTTGGCACACTGACTTATCAAGGTCGGGGCTCACTGTGACTGTTTGTGCAGCCTGGTGATACTACTCATACAACCCCAATTTAAAAAATGTTGGGAAATTTGCATACAAACAGGATACAATGATTAGCAAATCTCATAAACCCATATTTTATTCATAGTAGAACATATAATACATACTAAATGTTCAAACTGAGAAAATGTACCATGTTAAGAGTAAAGTATGGTAATTATTAATTTGATGGTCAAAGCATCTAAGTGTGGTTGATCTAAGTGTGAGTGTAGTGGAGGTAAAGAGAGTTTCTGATAGGGTAATTAACGTGAAGCTGGAAGTTGAAGGGGTGATGATAAATGTCATGAGTGCTTATGCTTCGCAAGTGGGTTGCGAGATGGAGGAGAAGGAAACATTTTTGAGTGAGTTAGATAAAGTGGTAGAAGGTGTACCTAGGAATGTACGATTGGTGATTGTTGCAGACTTTAATGCCATGTAGGTGAAGGGAATAAAAATGATGAGGAGGTGATGGGTTGGTATGATTTTAGGGAGAATAATGTGGAAGGGCAGATGGTGGTAGATTTTGCAAATATGATGGAAATGGCAGTGATGGCAGAATACTTATTTTAAGAAGAAGAAGACACATAGGGTGCTGTATAAGAGTGGAGGAAGGTGCATACACGTATATTATATGTAGGAGATAACCTGAAGGAAATTGGAGACTGTAAGGAGTTGGCGGGGGACAGTGTAGCTAGACAGCATCGGATGGTGGTCTCTAGAATGGCTTTGGAGGTGAAGAAGAGTGAGGACTGAAAAAATTATTAGATGGTGGAAACTGAAGGAGGAAGGCTGTAGTGTAAGGTTCAGGAAAGAGGTCAGACAGGGGCTCGGAAGTGGAGAAGACGTGCTGAATGATTGGGCAACTATTGCAGAAGTGATAAGGGAGACAGCTACAAAGGTACTTGGCGTGACATCTGGAAATAGAAAGGAAGACAAAGAGAGGTGGTGGTGGAATGAAGACATGCAGGAAAGCATAAGAAGAAAGAGGTTGGCAAATCAGAATTGGGCTCGTCAGAGAGATGAGAAAAGTAGGCAGGTGTACAAGAAGATGCAGCAGCAAGTAAAGCGGGATGTGGCAAAAGGAAAACGCATATGGGGAGATGTATGAGAAGTTGGACACTAAGAAAGGAGATTTGGTCATACTTCCTGCTTCTGGAATGTGAGCATGCTTTATCATGGGCTGAAGTTAAAGCTGTTATATGGTCAGATGAATCAAAATTTCATCACAACCATGGGCTACCGGACTCCAGACTAAGAGGAGAGTCTAGATACATGGTTTAAGCCTCGAGAAAAAAAACTGCATCACTGATGATATAGCAGTTCATTAAAGCATTTGGAATGGGCAGCTTGCACATCTGGAAAGGCACTGCTGAAATGTTTATACACGTTTTTTAAGAGCAACATATGCTTCCATCTGCATGGCATCTTTTTCAGAATAGGAATTGCATATTTTAGTAAACCAATGATAAACAGAATACTGTATCTAATACACCAGCATGGCTTTTTAGTAGAAGCAATTGAATGCTGAACTGGCCTGCCCACTTTCCAGACCTTTTACCAACTGAAAATGGTTGGTGCAGCTAGACGGTTGAGGAGTTAGAATCTTGTATCAGTAATGAATCGGACCACATTCCTTTCTCAAAACTTCAGGTCTCCACAGTTCCCAGACATATATCGACTATTGTTAAAGGAAAAGGGAATGCTATACAGTGGTAAACATGGCCCAGTGTTTGAGATGTGTTGCAGCCATCAGTTTCAAAATTAAGTTTTTCTCCATTAAATGTTACTTTTTTTAAAAATGTCCTCAGGTTAAACATTTGATATGTTTTGTACTGTGTATAAAATATGACTTAATAAGATGTGATTTGAATAATAATGAGGCTGTGAGACACTTTTTTCTTTCCTGTCTATCATATTTGGAACATTCTTGTGTGTGTTTTATTTTTTGACGCCTTAAATCCCAACTTCATCCCTCAGTGGCGTACCTTGAGTGCAGATTTTGCCATTATTATATCCATTGTGGTCTTCTGTGCCCTGGATCACCTGATGTCTTTGGAAACTCCCAAACTGCATGTACCCACTCAGATCAAGGTCACACAACTGTCCTTCTGTGTCATATCTGCACCAATAAAAAACAGATTTTCTTAAATTACACCTTTGCTAATGGATTTGAAATCATTAAGTGCATAATTGTCTGCAGTGTTGTAGGGTTGTGTGTTCAAATTGTCTTTTTCTTTTCCATTTATTTACCTCCTTGTAAATGATTGTATGACTGCTATTTTTCTTTCTTTCTCATTCCTCTCTGCAAATGCATAGCTTCGCAAACTCATCAGTGATTTTTCCATCTTCACATCAATCATGACGTTTGTTGGTCTCGATATTTTATTGGGACTTGAAACACCTAAACTTATAGTGCCTACAGAGTTTAAGGTATGATCCTGATTAGCTAACTGTGCTAAGTTGTGGATGATAGTCAAGGACTATTATTGGTGTGCAACACTGATTATATTTAAAAAAAAAGATCTTCAAAGATTGGTTTCTGATTGCAATTTAAAATAGTCTTTAACTAAATGACTTGTCTAAAAGCATGGACTAACTTTAATGTCAGAAATAACTAACTAGCTTTCTTTAACTAGCTACTTTTTGAAATCATTCCTTACTTCTCACTTGTGTCTATAGCCCACTCGATCAGATCGTGGTTGGATGGTCAATACCATTGGGAAGAACCCTTGGTGGATGTGTCTGGCTAGTTTTGTGCCTGCTCTTCTTGTTACCATCCTTATTTTCATGGATCAGCAGATCACTGCTGTTATTGTCAACCGCAAGGAGAACAAACTTAAGGTATAGTATAATAAAAGTAATTCTTATCTCTTCAGTTATTCTCATTCTCGAATGTGTTATATATCTGGTATATAGTTTTTTGCTTGTAACACTGCATTTCATGCAATGTGTCATAGCTTAGTGTATCTTTACTGTTTGTAAAACAATTTTCTTTTTTTTTTTCCACATGTTGAACTTGAGCAGAAAGGATGTGGCTATCATTTGGACATGTTTTGGGTGGGAATCCTCATGGCGGTCTGCTCTTTCCTGTGTTTGCCATGGTATGTAGCAGCTACAGTCATCTCTATTGCTCACATAGATTCCCTTAAGATGGAGAGTGAGTGCAGTGCTCCAGGCGAGCAGCCACAGTTCTTGGGAGTGCGGTAAGTAAATATAAGTTTACTTTTTTATAGTTTTTACTATTTCTTTCTGGTTTGTATTGATGTTTAAGGTGCATCTCTTACATGTATTTTTCTTATTTCACACAGAGAGCAAAGGTTGACAGGTATCCTGGTTTTTGTACTCACTGGAGTTTCCATTTTTCTTGCTCCCATACTACAGGTAAGTCTTGAGAACATGTGTTAGTCTTCATATATACGTTTTCATATAATTACAATTACACACAGTATAATCTATCTCTGTATGGACTATTGAAAGCTTATCAAGTGCTGTTGTGTGTTAACAAGTAGCTAATCTGTAGGTTTACAAATTGTTGCATATACTTAACAGCACTTTACTCAAAAAATATTTAGAAATAATATCTTAACAGCATTGTATATTTAATTCAAAGGAAATAGTAGGGTTTTTTTGTATTAAAATAGTATTTTTTTTTTAATTGACAATCTCAATTCCTAATTAAGATCATTAATGCAAGGTGGTGGGTGGGGCAGAAATTTTCACACCTAAACATTCAAGACACAGCATCTCGTTCCCTTAGGAAACTAGGTTTACATACCTTCAGAAACTCGAGCTGCGTCACAATGCTTTGGGAACGAAAGTCCAATACCACCAGACTGACCAATCCCTGACTAGTGTGTATAGGCACAGCTAGGTTGAAAGGACAGAGGAGCCAGGAGTGGCATTGAGGTAAAAGTTTTAAAACCTGACAAAGGTCAGCGGCATTTACCATCCCGCAACGTTGCAGATGTCTTGGAGGGACACTCCAAGGGACCAAGGCTTAGAGGCTGCATGAACGAAGCGGGGTGACCAGAGGACTCAAAGGAGGACACAATAGCATCAATATTCCATCTGCGGAGAGTCTGCTTATTAGCAGGGAGGCCTCTCCTTGGAGGGCCGTAGCAGTTGAGCAGTTGTTCCGAATTTCTTCACTTGTCCTGTGTATGTACTGGACTCGCTCCACTGGGCCCACAGGAGGTTCTGATGCGCCAACCTGTACAGGGGGCATGAACGCAGACCCCCCTGGTGGTTGATGTACCAGACCACCGAGGTGTTGTCTGAATGGATCAACACGTGGTGACCTCTCAGGTCTGGAAGAAACTGCTAGTAGTAGCATAGGGACCTTCCCATAGACCTTGGGTGGTGCAATCACTCATGACTGCTCCCCACCCCATTAGGGGCGCATCTGGTGCAAGCATTACGTGAAGACCGGGGACGCCTAGAGATAGGAACCCAGGATCTCTTCAAACATCTAAGGCACGTAGGGCTCGCCTCATAACCTTTATCGTACGGAGATGATTGCTCTACCGTGAAAACCCACGGGTCCTGAGCCACCACTGAAGGGGTCTCATGTGAATAAGGCCTAGTGGAATCACATTGGACGCTGCTGCCATAAGTCCAAGCAGTCTCTGGAACTGCTTGACAGTGAGTGACTTCCCTTTTCTGACCCTCCTGATGGCCGTAAGGATGGATGCAATGCTAGCAGAGGAAAGCTGCATGTGCATAGCGATCAAATCCCATTTGACACCCTGATAAGCAAACTCTTCTTGCCGTGTTGGCGAAACCAATCGTCGATAAACTAAGGTGCAGGGTGAGAGGGCAAGGCCAAACTGAACACAATATTGGTAAGCTTCGGCCCCAAAAGCGAACCTCCGGAACTTCCTATAAGAAAGTAGGATGGATAGTATGCATCCTTTGGACCTGATCTAAGACAAGACCTGTTTGACAGTCAGCTTTTTTAACCTGTCTAGTGAGCAGTTTAGCTGACGTAGACCTAGAATAGGATGCAGTCCACCGTCCTTTTTGGGAGCTAAAAAAGTGCCAAATGTAAAACCCAGACTCTCTGTCTGATGGAGGGTACCTCGATGGACTCTTTCCTCAGGAGAGTGCTTACTTTCTGTTCCATGAACAGTGCCTTCTCGGTTCTCACCAGGGTGTGACAAACCCCGTTGAAACTGGGCGGACAAGACCCGAACTGAATTCCAGGGGGTCAAGTAGTCTCTTAGGAGTATCATTCTCTCGATACTAACCTCCGGTACGCCTAGAGCCCGGAATATGACCTGTGTGTAGGCCCTCCAGTGATATAGCGGGGGCAGGGAGAACACACAACCGGAAAGTGTGCTTAGCCTTTTTTCGATAACAATAGACATAACATACACACAGAGCGCTTCATGAACAAACAGAAGCTGGCAACGGCTTTACTCCATGTGCTTTTTATGGCTTCCTGGTTGTGAAATCACACCGCTGGTGATGCCGCACCTTCCATTAGACAAATTACTCTGAAATGATTCAGAGTGTGGACAACGCAGGAGCTTTCCCAAAGCGGTGCGACGCAGCTCGAGTTCCCAAGAAGGGAAGTAAAACAATCTGAGAAATCAAAAAAAAAATGCTATTTTTATATTGACCCATGCATTTGTTTATGCACAGCTTTCTTCAGATCCTGCCACATAATTGAATTTGGGTTGGCATCTGGACTTGACTGGGCAATTGCAACACCTTGATTCTGTTCTTTTTTAGCCATTATGCTGTAAATTATCTGGAGCATTGTCCTATTACATGACGTAATTTTGGTCAAGCTTTGGCACTGATTCCATGCTTGGTATACAGTCACCACTGTGCTTGATAGATGGTATAAGGTGTTTGTGTTGATATGCTGTGTTTGGTAAAATTAATTATAACACACTGTAATATATAAGTGTTGTTCATCTGAGACTTTATTTACCTAATATAAAAAACTGCTAAGGACCAGATGATTTGTACTAATTCCATAAAATTCAAGAGGATGTACATTTTTTTCAAGTCTTTTTTTACAAATTAAATATTTTGTTGTTTCAGCCTGAACATATAACATTGACAATGATGCATTAAAACTAGCAAATATAAAATTTATATATTGACTTAATATATAATATATAAAATTTTGTTTAAAACATTGTATGGCATATTCTGTGCTCTTTTAGCGAATTCTATGCTAAAAGTTTTGTTATTCATAAGTAATATTATAAGAAAAATACTAACAAATAAAATGGAACTGTATATTAGTTTAAAAAACAACATTAAAATCCAGCACTGTAGCATATACCGTATGTAGAAAAAAATAATTTTATGTGCTTTTTTTTAATAGTATATTCCCATGCCAGTACTTTATGGTGTGTTCCTGTACATGGGTGTAGCCTCTCTCACTGGCATTCAGGTGCATGCATACACACACACACACACACACACACACACACACACACACACACACACAATGGTGTACACAAACCATGTACAGTGCCTTGCAAAGGTATTGACCCCCCCTTTGCGTTTTTCGTATTTTGTTGTCTTACAACCTGGAAATAAAATGGATTTTTTGGGGGTTTGTATCATTTGATTTACACAATATTTTTTATTGTGAAACAAACAAGAAATAAACAGACATAGCGTTTTCCTTGATGGGCAAAAAGCTAAATTTTAGTCTCATCTGACCAGAGTACCTTCTTCCGTATGTTTGGGGAGTCCCCCACATGCCTTTTGGCGAACACCAAACGTGTTTGCTTTTTTTTTTTTGGCCACTCCTCCTTAAAGCCCAGCTCTCTGTAGTGTACGGCTTAAAGTGGTCCTATGGACAGATATTTCAATCTCCGCTGTGGAGCTTTGCAGCTCCTTCAGGGTTATCTTTGGTCTCTTTGTTGCCTCTCTGATTAATGCCCTCCTTGCCTGGTCCGTGAGTTTTGGTGGGCGGCCCTCTCTTGCCAGGTTTGTTGTGGTGCCATATTCTTTCCATTTTTTAATAATGGCTTTAATGGTGCTCTGTGGGATGTTCAAAGTTTTGGATATTTTTTTTATAACCCAACCCTGATCTGTACTTCTCCACAACTTTGTCCCTGACCTGTTTGGCGAGCTCCTTGGTCTTCATGGTGCCGCTTGCTGGTGGTGCCCCTTGCTTAGTGGTGTTGCACACTCTGGGGCCTTTCAGAACTGGTGTATATATATATATATATATACTGAGATCATTTGACACTTAGATTGCACACAGGTGGACTTTATTTAAGCAATTACGTGACTTCTGAGTAATTGGTTGCACCAGGTCTTATTTAAAGGCTTAATAGCAAAGGCGGTGAATACATATGCACGCACCACTTTTCCGTTAATTATTTTTTAGAATTTTTTTAAACAAGTTATTTTTTTTATTTCACTTCACCAATTTGGACTATTTTGTGTATGTCTATTACATAAAATCCAAATTAAAAAAAAAATTAATTCCAAGTTGTAAGGCAACAAAATATTAAAAACGCCAATACTTTTGCAAGGCACTGTACTTGAGTTAAAGTAGAGATACACTAGGTAAAATATTACTCCAGTAAATGTAAAACTGCTCCCTTCAAACTAAAAGATATTTGCATTCAAATGTATTAAAGTATCCAAAGTACTGATTTATTATCACTATAATGTTCCTATTATAATTAATTTTTTTACAATACTTCAGCTTAATCAATTAATTTTATCTGAAAAGTCTCTAATGTTACTCTTAGCACACCAATCTTTGAACAGAATGATATGAATTAGTCAAACACTGATTGATATCTACTAAAATTTTCATGAGCCCCAAACCTTCTTTTTAAATCATGCAAAAAGGCCACAGGTGTTGTGGCAAGTTAGAGTCAGAAGTTTGTTCCATCATTTGACATTTGCAAAATTATTGCTGATTGCTGTTGAACTGATGCTGAACTCCATGTTTTTGATAAATAGATACCACCAAGGTGCAAAAACAGTTTAAAACAGAGTGCACGCTCTACCATGATTGGTAGTTTGCTGCGTGCTTGACCAGTTAAGTGGTAACATTTTACAATAACCGTACATAAATAACTTATATGTACTTATATGTAAACTAAATGTTACTTTAGTCTAAAGGCATATATTTATTAAGAACTACCTTAATTACACTATGAGTCACATACATTCATGTACATTCATACAGTAACAAATTACATTTAATTTGTTACTGTCCACCACTGCATACACACACACACACACACACACACACACACACACACACAACACATACACATACACACACACACTTGTTTTTCTATCTATACTGACATAATTATTAATGCAGTTAATTAATTCTATGCTTACTCCTAAATCTAACTTTTTAATATAAGATACATTTTTAAAGCATTTTTCTCATGGGGACCAGTCAAATGTCACCAAACTGTCAATCAGATATTCCTATTTTGATGGGGTCACTATATAAATAAAATAATAAAAACACGTCATGGTGACCACACATAGTCAATACTATTTAGTGCTTAATGTGTTTAGATTACATTACCCTAGTTTTTGAATCTAACAGAGATTACTCATATTATTTAGTTTTGGGAGAGGATTAAGCTTATCCTGATGCCTGCCAAGCACCAGCCAGACTTTGTTTACCTCCGCCATGTACCACTGCGCCGGGTGCATCTTTTCACTCTCGTCCAGATTACTTGTCTGGCTGTCCTCTGGATCCTCAAGTCTACTGTGGCAGCTATTATTTTCCCTGTCATGGTAAGATCTATGCTTGTATCTGTTCTTCAAATTCCTTGACTACTGTGCATAGGAAAAAATTATACTACATTGGTATTCGGGTATTACCTGTAACCTGTATCCCTATTTAATACTCACACTGTCTATACTGTCTCCCATTGTCTGTATTGTCTTGTATACCGTATTTTTCGGACTATAAGACACTACGTTTTTCCCACGTTTTGGACCCCGTGGCTTAAACAACGAAGCAGCTAATATATTGATTTTTCCTGTGTTTTTTCTGGTTTCACACCCTTCAAGCCAAAAAACTGAGGGACATAAAATTAGACCAATGAAATTTCCGAACGGAAACGAAAAAACGCACCTCACCTGTTCTCAGCTGCACGGCTTCAGGAGAAAAAACTTCCACTGGTGGCGCATGAACGATGACAAAAGATAAACTCCCCAGAGAAATACAGTGGTACCTTGACCTACGAGTTTAATTTGTGTTGTGGTTGAGCTCGTATCTTAATTTGCTCGCACATCAAATCAGTTTTCCATATTGAAAATACTTAAAATGGCATTAATCCGTTCCAACCCTCAAAATGACACCCTGTTTTTATGTTTCATGTTATTAAATTGGAAAATACATTTCTAAATAACAAATCTTGTATAAAAACATAATAGAAAGAGTATATAAAGATACAATAAGGTTTTATTCGGTATATTTTCCTTGGAGATGAGACGACTTGAGCTAACAAAAACACCAGTGGGGTGTGTGTGTGTGTGTGTGTGTGTGTGTGTGTGTGTGTGTGTGTGTGTGTGTGTGTGTGTGTGTGTGTGGATGGGGGGGTAGAGGTGATAAGCAGATGCGGAGGGAAAACTTATTTTTTACTATTACTCCTGTAAACTATGTATCCCTTTTTAAAATATTTACTTTTTCTTCTTTGCTTATCTTAATTTCCGTCACAATCTTCGCTTTCTGGCTTCGCCTCGCCATCTAGCAGCGGCGTCTCGAGCTTGTACCTCAATTTTTTGCTCGCGTAACAAAGCGAAAAAATCTACCAAGTGACTGCCCGTACCTCGAAAAACTCGTACATTAATGCGCTCGTAGGTTAAGGTACCACTGTAGTTGTGAAAGGAAGGAGAAAGACAATGAACACACTTGTTTTTCTATTTATACTGACATAATTATTAATGCAGCTAATTAATTCTATGCTTACTCCTAAATCTAACTTTTTAATATAAGATACATTTTTAAAGCATTTTTCTCATGGGGACCAGTCAAATGTCACCAAAATGTCAATCAGATATTCCTATTTTGATGGGGTCACTATATAAATAAAATAATAAAAACACGTCATGGTGACCACACATAGTCAATACTATTTAGTGCTTAATGTGTTTAGATTACATTACCCTAGTTTTTGAATCTAACAGAGATTACTCATATTATTTAGTTTTGGGAGAGGATTAAGCTTATCCTGATGCCTGCAAAGCACCAGCCAGACTTTGTTTACCTCCGCCATGTACCACTGCGCCGGGTGCATCTTTTCACTCTCGTCCAGATTACCTGTCTGGCTGTCCTCTGGATCCTCAAGTCTACTGTGGCAGCTATTATTTTCCCTGTCATGGTAAGATCTATGCTTGTATCTGTTCTTCAAATTCCTTGACTACTGTGCATAGGAAAAAATTATACTACATTGGTATTCGGGTATTACCTGTAACCTGTATCCCTATTTAATACTCACACTGTCTATACTGTCTCCCATTGTCTGTATTGTCTTGTATACCGTATTTTTCGGACTATAAGACGCTACGTTTTTTCCACGTTTTGGACCCCGTGGCTTAAACAACGAAGAAGCTAATATATTGATTTTTCCTGTGTTTTTTCTGGTTTCACACCCTTCAAGCCAAAAAACTGAGGGACATAAAATTAGACCAATGAAATTTCCGAACGGAAACGAAAAAACGCACCTCACCTGTTCTCAGCTGCACGCTTCAGGAGAAAAAACTCCCACTGGTGGCGCATGAACGATGACAAAAGATAAACTCCCCAGGGAAATACAGTGGTACCTTGACCTACGAGTTTAATTTGTGTTGTGTTTGAGCTCGTATCTCAATTTGCTCGCACATCAAATCAGTTTTCCATATTGAAAATACTTAAAATAGCATTAATCCGTTCCAACCCTCAAAATGACACCCTGTTTTTATGTTTCATGTTATTAAATTGGAAAATACATTTCTAAATAATAAATCTTGTAAAAAAACATAATAGAAAGAGTATATAAAGATACAATAAGGTTTTATTCGGTATATTTTCCTTGGAGATGAGTGTGTGTGTGTGTGTGTGTGTGTGTGTGTGTGTGTGTGTGTGTGTGTGTGTGTGTGTGGATGGGGGGGTAGAGGTGATAAGCGGATGCGGAGGGAAAACTTATTTTTTTACTATTACTCCTGTAAACTACGTATCCCTTTTTAAAATATTTACTTTTTCTTCTTTGCTTATCTTAATTTCCGTAACAATCTTCGCTTTCTGGCTTCGCTTCGCCATCTAGCAGCGGCGTCTCGAGCTTGTACCTAAATTTTTTGCTCGCGTAACAAAGCGAAAAAATCGACCAAGTGACTGCCCGTACTTCGAAAAACTTGTACATTAATGCGCTCGTAGGTCAAGGTACCACTGTAGTTGTGAAAGGAAGGAGAAAGACAATGAACAACGACTTACTTGGTCGGCTAGATGCAAGCCGTTGTAACGCGTTGAGTCTGGGTCAAGTGATAGCTCACTAAAACTCCATTTGCAACAGAAATCATATAAGGACAGACAGTTTTCCAAAACTCATGAGCATCAGAAAATAAAAAGGACATCGATCTCCACACACGCAGTAATACCGGGAGAATGCAGTGGCATGCTGTATGCTGCTATGCTCCTAATAGAAGCGCAACATATTGCATTTAGTGTCTGTCGTTAAAGCCTGTGTAAAGTTCATTAGTTAAAAAAATAAAAATCTTTGTCAAATTCAGTGGGTGTGCTTTATAGTCCGGAAATTACAGTAGTCTGTTTTTGTCTTGTCTTGTCTGTTTTGTCTTGTATAATCCAAGCTGAATGTATAGTTTTAATTTATGTCTGTACTTTGAGAGTCACTAACAGCTCGAACCAAATTCCTTGTGTGTGTCAACACACTTGGCCAATAAACCTGATTATGATTCTGAGGGGTGTAATGGTACATGAAATACACGGTTTGGTAAGTACCTCGGTTTTTAAGCAATAGGTAACCATAATTTCGGGACTATAAAGCGCACCCTTATGTAAGCCGCACCCACTGAATTTGACCCTTATTTTGAGGTTTGGAACGGATTAATGCCATTTTAAGTATTTTTAATATGAGTTAACTTTTGTCATCGTCGTGCGCCACCGGTGGAAGTTTTTTCTCCCGATGCCGTGCAGCTCAGAACACAGGGGAGGTGTGTTTTTTCGTTTCTGTTCGGAAATTTAATTGGTCTAATGTTATGTCGCTCTTTTTTTCTGGCTTGAAGTTTGTGAAATCGGGAAAAACCCAGAAAAAATCCATATATTAGTTGCTTCGTTGTTTAAACCGAGGGGTTCAAAACGTGGTGAAAAAGTAGCGGCTTATAGTCCGAAAAATACGTAGTTACATTTTTTATACAGTTAGTGGGGGAAATACAAAACATAAATAGCTTTTTTTTATTAATGCAGTTTATTATTATTAGCATTTGGTGAACATCAAAACATTACATTTTTAAAACAATTTAAAAAAAATTTTACAATTAAATAAATACATTTATATTTTATAATATGTAATGTGTAAATCAATCATTCACGCCTGCAACATGAGGAATTGTTAGGATTTTCTTATTTTGAAAGAAACTCTTAAAGCTGAACAAGTCTGCAATGTGCAAAGCTAAATTTTCGGTATGGACTGTGTAGCCACAGTGACACTCTACAAATGTAATAATATAATGAAAAAACAGTGACAATGCACTCAAGTGTGAGGCGGAGACTAAACAAACTTGTGGTCCAGCACTTCAGTTCCTCAGAAAACTGATGGAACACAAGCCCTGTACCAAAACTTTTCGGTACAAATACGTGTAGTGTTACACCCCTAGTTGGTATTGTAATTGATGTCAAGAAGTATTCGTATTTATCTGTTAGAATTTTGTTCATTGACAAGTTTTCTCTCTATCCTTTAATATAACCCAACTTGTATATAATGCATGGTTACCATTAATGTAACCATGTATTATATACAAGTATAAAACCTGCAGTTATCAATCACCCATGTAATCACAAACACACAAACCACAAAGCAAATCCACAATTAGATGGTGGATAACAATTTGGCATAACATTTCAACATCTAACATAGAAGTAATTAGAAGTAATTGTATAGAATTACTTGAGACATTATTTTTGCATTTTCAGCTTCTTGGTTTATTTAGTATTTAAAACTATTATTAACCTGAACCCAGCCTCTTAGTGCTGGTCCCAAGCCCAGGTAAGTAGGGAGGGTTGTTTTAGGAAACACATTCAGCATAAAACATATGCCAAATCAAATATGCGGATCATGAACAAGAGGTTTAGAAACTAGTTTATTAGAGGGATCTTGCATGTAGACAAGGTGAGGGGGACGCAACTGAAATGGTTTGGACATGTGGCAGAGGAGGGACATGGGGTAATGCTGAGGATGGAGCCACCAGGAGGGAGGCAAAGAGTAAGGCCAAGGAGGAGGTTTATGGATGTGGTGAGGAAAGACATGCAGGTAGTTGGTTTGAAAGAGGCAGCTGTAGAGGGTAGGGGGGATGATCCACTAAGGCGACCCCTAATGGGAGAAGCCAAAAGAAGAAGAAAAAGATTAAGTTTAACCTGAAGAGGTTTAAGTTGAACTGGAAGATGGTTGTGTTATATTTCCAGATTCTGGGTCTAATGGTGGTGAGAAAGCTACTCGATTTTGTCTTCTCCCAGCATGATCTGGCTTGGCTGGATGACATCCTACCTGAGAAAGACAAAAAAAAGAAGGAAGATGAGAAAAAAAAGAAAGAAAGACAGAAGACCAAAAGCACAGATCATGACACTGATGATGAGGTTAGTGAACAAATACGTTTGCTTGTATAATGCACGCGCACACGCACGAGTGCACACACACGCACATGCACACACACACAGACACACACAAATATGCTATCACAGTGTGAATCAATCATGTTCTCTGATCTGGGTTAATGTTATGTAATTGATTACTGCCTTTTATTTCTCCTTCTTTTCACAGTGTTGCTAAAAAGGCAATGTTTAACTTTTACTGCAGTCTGTATGTCATTTAATCTACAGTTGTTCCTGTCCTGGCATGGCTTTTTTTTAGTTGGTGTGTCCTGCATGTGTTGTGCTAAATGCTGTATGTTACAATTAGCACATACAAAAAAAATCATAAACGTGAGTACACCACTCACATTTCAGCAACAGTTTTATTATATGTTCTCAATGGACAATACAATAGAAATAAAAATTGGATGTACTTGTAGTCAATGTGCAGCTTGTATAGCATTACAGATTTACTACTCTAAAAATAACAACAAAATATTGACACTTTGGACACAGTTTTGACATGTTCACTTAGTGTCAATATTTTTATTCTTCCACTCCTCCATAATGACATCACAGAGCTGCTCGAGGTCTGGAGACATACTTGGCCACTCAATCAACTTCACCTTTTAGCTTCCTCAGCAAGGCAGTTGTCATCGTGGCAGTGTGTTTGTGTTTATTATTATGTTGGAAAACTGCTGTTTGGCCCATTTTCTCAAGGAGGGCAATATTTTATGCATAAGAATGTCACAATACATGTTGGAATACATGTTTCCCTCAACAGCAGTTCCCCAGTACCAGCAGCACTCATGCAGCCCCAGACCATGATGCTACCACCACCATGCTTGACTGTAAGCAAGATACAATTTTCTTGTTACTCCTCACAAGGGCGTCACACATGCTCTGTAAAGCCTCACCTCTAAAGCAATGCTGGCAACACTCATGCATCTGTTTTTTTTTTTTTGTGTTGTTTTAAGAAACATTTTTCCCATACTGACCACTGGATGCTCAGCATCTCTGTGGATTTCAGAATTGTTGCTCTCCACAAGATGCTACCACCACCATGCTTGACTGTAAGCAAGATACAATTTTCTTTGTACTCCTCACAAGGGCGTCACACATGCTCTGTAAAGCCTCACCTCTAAAGCAATGATGGCAACACTCATGCATCTGTTTTTTTTTTGTGTTGTTTTAAGAAACATTTTTCCCATACTGACCACTGGATGCTCAGCATCTCTGTGGATTTCAGAATTGTTGCTCTCCACAAAGATGGCCACAATTCTCAAATCCTCAGAGATGCTGATCATCCAGTGGTCAGTATGAGAGAATTGTTCTCAGAGCACCACATTTTAACTGCTCTAATACAAAATATACACATTTTGTATGGTTCTGTCAAGCAGACAAAAACAGAAACATGATGAATAGGACATGTGGCTTTGCATGGTTACAATACGTGCTGTACAGCTGTTTTCACTTAGGGTGTACTCACTTTTGTTGCCAGCTATTTTTGACAATAATGGCTGTGCGTTGTAATTTTCAGAGGACAGTAAATCCTTACCACTATACAAGCCTCACATTGACTACTCTAAAATATACCCAAGTTTTATTTCTATGGTATTGTCACTTGAGAAGATAAAATGGTTGCTGAAATATAAGGGGTGTACTTACTTTTGTGTGATACTGTATATGTAGTAGTAGATTGTGGTTTCTGTGTCACACCCAGTTACAATGCCCCAGTGATTGCCTTTCCTCAGTGAAGATTCAGAAGGAGCCATCAGAATGCCCATCATCCTCCCCTGACCCTTCTCACATACACCCTGCTGCATCTAACTGTAAGTGAACCTTAATGTTTTTTCTTCTTATGACATAACGTATGATATGATGTAGACATCTTTAATTAGTGTCATGTTATGGAGGCAAAGGCAAATTACTTTTCCTGGATTTTCCTGGATCAGTAAAGCTGTCTGTTATGGAGGCAAAGCAGATGCAAGTGCAGACTCTTATTTGCAAAGTGAGGAATAAATAATATAGTATTTACAAATATAAACTTAAAAAGTGAACTTACAGACTATGAGCAAGACTATAGCAGGCTAAGCAAAGATTGAACTGGGGTCAACAGCAGCTTCATGAGACACAATAACTGGAACCTAAGTAGTGTTGTTGATTAAGGTGAAACAAGAAACAGGTGTGTATGTGTGGTAAGTTATATGTGACATGCAAGGGCCGCTGGAAAAGTAGTTCCTGTCCCCCCTCTTCTTACCACACTGACACATAAGCATTAAAATTTACATTTCCTAAATGAAAACTGGAGGTTTAAATTCAATTAATTGAAAATATATGTTTGGTTTAATTTGTAAATATGACCAAAATACATAGTGCATATTTAAGACAATAGCCATTAATGATATATAATTAGGTTTATTGAGCCCAAGAGAGTAAAATATTCAGTAGCAGGTCTTCAGGGCACTCAGAATATTTTTATATGAATATTTATAAAATTATTCCCAATAGTCTATTCTCTTTATTTCATAGCTTTTCTCTTGTGCGGCTTCCTGTATCGTATGTTTAGGTTAGAGTTAGCCAAATATTTTTCAGCCATCACATCACGTTTTGCTAGGGTCAAAGAAATAAGCCATGAGGCCTTCAGAAAAAAACAAAACAATGCGTAGTACTGTATAAAGTACATGTTGCATGAAGTTGTTGCTTTAGCCAATCAGATTGCGAAATGGCGACTCTAGGTTCATCTAACAGGTGTACAATAACGTCAGCATTTTCACATTCTTTGACTGGATTGTCAGGGACCACTAGTCAGAGCCTGCAAGCAAATATTTTCAAAACCTTCCTGCCACAATGGCTGCATTTTCTGGTTAATATTGTTAATATAGTTTAATATTGATGCTTCTGCTAAAGATTATGTATGCGGCACAGCTGTGGCTGCAGTGAAAGCAGACTTGTTGGATTGTGTTAATTGGGTTTCCTGCTTTAGTAATGACATTGTCACTCATGGCACTCATGCTGAATGCAATACCTGTCTGTGCTGCAGCACTGTTATGCTGTGGTTCTGTATAATATTCATAGTTTTTATTTATATCAACAGAATAACAGCATTGCATTAGCAACAGGATCTACTAATTAAGCAGTTAAGGATTTAAAATATATAATATAAATGGAATCTGGTGATATCTGGCATATTTATTTCTAATTTACTTTATTTTAATGTTGCAATAAATCTGATTTAGACTAAAAAGCAAAAAAAAAAATTTAGTCTTATAAAATTGTTCGACTTTTACCTTTATTCATTTAGCCTAAAAATAATCACTGCAAAAAACTAAATTAGTGCACAATAATTAGGAAAGAACATTCGTTCGAGTGCATCTTACTTGATAATAATAATTGATAATGTAAAGCATCTACCTTTGCTTGCATAAAAGTTTTTTAATGTAATCATCTTTGATAATTAAGCTACTGGTCAGGGTCATGGTGGATCCAGAGCCCAAAGGAAGGTTGCCAAATGCATGTATGTTCATAAAGATAGTATAATACATCTCACAAAAGAGAATCACAATAAGTTTATATTGTGGTGTTGAACTCTTGACAACACAATGTTTTTTTCTAGATAATTCTGCAATACTGGTGAAACATTATCATGTTCCCTCTTTCCTTTTGCAAATGGGTTAATAGATATAACAGGTATCCTTCCTGCTTACATGCCACTTAAAATTTACATATATATATTGTTTAATTTGAAAGTTAGATTTGAACTAGTTTCTATGATTTTATTAATTTGCATATTAGATCACTTTTTCTTCTTGTTGGAGATTTAATCGCAAATTATTTATTGCAAATCACAATAATTATATTATAAGAAAATCAAGCACCAAATTTTCAATCATATTGGTATTATACATTTTGTTCTTTATTTCCCATCTGGCTAGAGTATCTATGGCAGCCACACAACCATCTGCTAAGAAGTTATGAAAGTTGGGGACACAATGGGATAGGGTCTAGATTTAATTTGGAAGTATGTATATGCTTTTAACTTTTTAAACTTGTGTCAAAAATGTATAAACAAAAGCAATTTTCTTCCCATCGTTTTACCTTCTCATGTATTGTATGGGCAAGTTTAGCCTCTGATCTAGTCCTATTTTTCTCAGTCAGAGAATTCCTCCAGTGTTCAAGGAAATTACACACAAATCAGACTTAACTGATAACTGTTTTTATATGACTGCTTAAGCAGTGTGTGTTGTTCACTGAGTTTAGGTGCTTGGGGACAGAAAATGCTGCTTGAGGCTTTAATTGTTATGTATTTAATATGCCTTACTTTTCCTGCCACTTTTTATATCACTTTACCTTGTCAGAGTAAGTCTTGCCTGTTGAATGTATTTTAACTCCTCTTTACTTTTACTTAGCATCACCCTGCATATGAAGATCCCCTGCCTTCTATATCCAGCTCAGTGTTTTACCATCAGCAGCGTGATACTGAAGTGAGATGATGCTGTGGTTTAATAAGAATGTTTTCTATGTTTGGGAGAAAATCTTACTTAAAGGTGAAAAAATATTTCTTACCTAAAACGTTATGCTTTTATAGTTTTACATAGTGTATCTAATAAATATAGAATAATTTTAATCGTTAATGAACATGTCAATTGTATTAACAACAAATACCTAGATTTCAGCAACTTTTAATTCACATACAATATGAAAACATTTAGCTGCAGATGTCTATGCCAGTAGAACAGCAATTATAGTCAATTATCAAATAAAACATACCTTAGGCTTTCACATTGATTAGTCTGAAATAAAAGAACAAATCACTGAAATATTCAAAAATAATTTCTTTAGTAGACCAAATATTTACATAAGAACTAGCAATACATAATTTCTGAAGAAAACCAAAGATTGAATTTTGGTTTTTAAAATGTGTATTTGAAGTTTAATAGGATTTAAAATCAACCGATTTGCTACAATTCTAAAATATTATTCTATTATAATATAATACAATTTAGTTCTTCACAGCAGTTCCTTTACTTGAATGAATGTACTAATTGTGAATATGCCAATGTATTGTGTACTGTAATGTATGCCAGAATAAAGATTATATATATATATATATTACACAGGGAGTGCAGAATTATTAGGCAAGTTGTATTTTTGAGGATTAATTTTATTTGAGGATTTAATTTGAACAACAACCATGTTCTCAATGAACACAAAAAACTCATTAATATCAAAGCTGAATATTTTTGGAAGTAGTTTTTAGTTTTAGCTATTTTAGGGGGATATCTGTGTGTGCAGGTGACTATTACTGTGCATAATTATTAGGCAACTTAACAAAAAACAAATGTATACCCATTTCAATTATTTATTTTTACCAGTGAAACCAATATAACATCTCAACATTCACAAATATACATTTCTGACATTCAAAAACCAAACAAAAACAAATCAGTGACCAATATAGCCACCTTTCTTTGCAAGGACACTCAAAAGCCTGCCATCCATGGATTCTGTCAGTGTTTTGATCTGTTCACCATCAACATTGCGTGCAGCAGCAACCACAGCCTCCCAGACACTGTTCAGAGAGGTGTACTGTTTTCCCTCCTTGTAAATCGCACATTTGATGATGGACCACAGGTTCTCAATGGGGTTCAGATCAGGTGAACAAGGAGGCCATATCATTAGATTTTCTTCTTTTATACCCTTTCTTGCCAGCCACGCTGTGGAGATATATATTTGTTCATGTTTACTGTACTTGGAGTGATAAGAATCTAGAGATCATGAGATACAGAAGTGCAGATTGCTCCTTGTTTTGTCTTAAAATGAGCTTCTGTTATGTAATACAATCACAAGAGTAATTTTGCGGTGTCATATCGCAAAGTAACCATGTTATTATTGCTATTTCTAATCACAGACCATGCTTTTTTAATCACAGTTTTTTAAGTATCAAAGGTGGATATTTTTTTGAATGAATGCCGTTTTCATGCTTCCTGGTAGATTCGCGTGACAAGTGTAACTCCATATAATAATAATAATAATAATAATAATAATATAAGTAATTAAAATAAATCTGTACCTTGAATAAACCAGGATTTGTGTCTGGTTAAGTGAATAAATTGAATATGATGATAACATGCCTTCCTTGTTGTTTCTTAAGATTAAATTTGGGTTATGATCATTTTGGATTTGTTGGATGATTGTTTTTGGTTTGTTTGACCCTGTATGGAATCACTGCCTGATAAATGATCAACTGATGATTTAGCAGCAGAATGTCATGGTGTCAGTGCTCTTAAATTGCACAATTGGCACATGGGTCACACACTTATTTGTGTCATCTGATCGTCACATTTCTTTACAACATCAAAGAGACGGCACACACACACACACACACACACACACACACACACAGTGCACAATCTTGCCAGTTTGAACGTTTTTGTGCAGCTTTTTTTTTGTGGCATTTTGCAGTCTCTATCAACACACCCTAGTGCAAAGTTCACTAGGACAGAGACTTTGTACTATGTACTCTCAATCTTCCTGTTGTGGAATTGAATATGTTGTAATTAAAAAAAAAAAAGTCTTAATGATATTTAAATATTCAATTAGATTCATTTATATAGCACATTTCAAAGACAAGTAAAGACCAAAGTGCTGCATATCATCTCAGTTTAATCTAAACAGGTAAAAGCCCCCAGTTTCTCTCAGGGGGAAGGAATTGTTTCAAAATTTTGAAACACCAGAGTCTGTGTAGTAACAAATAAGACACTATAGAAAAAAATATTTATGTCAAAAAAAATAAGTATTTAAAAATCCTTAGTTCTAGTGCTTAGTAGAAGCACTGGTGGGCCTTTAATTCGATTAATTTTACTTAATACTAAATAACTAATAAACAATGTTTTTTATGTGATTTATCCATGTGCATCTTAGTCGGATTTCATATGATATTAGATATCATATAGATTTTACACACTTACCTTCAGTTTAATCAGTATTACTGAGATATCTAATTAGTAATTACACTGTAATGTGCTGCTGTTAAGTCTAATATTTTGTAGGTATTTCACACAAGTAACAAGTCTTTGTTATAAATCTGATGTTAATTAAAAAAAAACCTTAAAAATATTTTTGTATAAGTTTACAAAAAATATTTTGTATAAGTTTACAAAAAAAATTAAAATAATAAATAATAATAAATCAATTAGTCATTATGAAGTAATAATTAATCAGAAATTAAATTATTGTGCTCATTACATGCATTACAGAACATATTCGAATAAGCCATTTTACAGAATAAACCAGGAACCTAAAGCAAAAGGGAACTACATGTCTCTTTCTGCCAATACAGAGTATCTGCTGTAATGTGGTCTGTCCAGTTATTGAATATGCACCAGTATTTATTTTAATTGTTTTTTCTCTTTGGAAATATGCTTGTATAACATGTTGGCAATAAATCATTGGCTCTAATGCAGACACATGATCAGCTACTGAACAGACCCTTTGTGGATTAGTTTAAGAAATAACAGTGCCTGTTTAATGTTTGGGAAAATGTCATTGTTTTTGAGAGAAATATGCATGTTAATGTTGTTTATATGCAACAGACTAGGGAATTCTTTTTTGAAAGTGAAGATTTATTTTGACAAAACCAATATATAAATGGACAGATGTTTCAACAATGTTTCATTGAAAATATTCTCTTGGCATGAATAACAGCCTTACACACAGTCTTGGCATCCAGACATTCAGCTGGAATAATTTGCCATCCTTTTGTAAAACTTGGCAAAGGAATTACTGGCGCTGTTGATCTGAATCTCATTAGCAAATGTGTGTAAATTACTGTTAAGCCCTCACAAAAGGTTTGAACAAAACTTTAAAGTGTAAAATAAAATATTGTTTTAAGCTTCATTGTGCTTTTCTGCTTTCTTATGTATTTTTGTTTGTTTAAAAGTTCAATACTTTTGGCACTAACATAATTGTAGAGTACAGCCATACATTATATAGCCATTTATATCTACTCTCATGCTAACTGTGCAATACAATATAATATAATGCATAGTATACAATGTGATATACTCGTAACCAAGTTTCATGTGCTCCCTGATTTCACTATTCAGATGCAGGAGATGCAGCAAACTAAAGAGATGACCCTCGCTAGTAACCGCAGTCTCGCTGAGCAGAACCTCAGCCTCCAGCCCAATTTGGAACAACAGAAAATGCAGCTAACCAAGCGCTACTGCTGTTTACAGGAACTCTATGAGGCCTACCAGCTCCGCAAATGCACTCTAGGTTAGATAAACACATACATATCTTTAAAAAAATTTTAATAGACAGGAAATGTTTTACCACCACTACCAGTTAAGATCTTGAAATGTTACTAAACATTTTAGGATATTTATTTTCTTCTTTTATTTTATATATTTTTTTATTTTTTGGGTAAATGCTGTTTTTGGTTCTGTTCTTACTTTTTTTTACTTTTTATGAGTACACACAGTCTGTGCACAAGAAAGAAAGTAATATAAATGTAAATAATTTTAAGATTCAATTATCTGGTCCTGATTATGTCTTGAAATTGAGATAAACAGACAAATAACAAATGACATATTATACTGTCATTATTTATTTTTTTCACAAAATAAAAGGGCACAATGGAAAGGTTTATGTGAAACCTTAAAGCACCTTTTTGCCATCCATAGAACTTCAGAGGCCATGTGCTGCTAAACAAATACTCTTGATTAATTGAACTTAAGCAAGTGTGACAACCTTTATAAAAGCCAAAGATTTAGCAGATTGCTAGACTGGAGCAGTGTGTTTTAACATAATGCAATTAGAAAAGACATCAGCAATAAATTGTTGCTGCCCATCAATCTATGCTAAGTTATAAGGCCATGAAGAGTGAAAAGTCGATTGGACCCGATGGCATAGCATGGAGACGGTAGGTGAGGTGGCAGTGGAATGGAGAAGGAGTGTGCTGGTACCGCTCCTTAAAAATAAGGGAGATGTGCAGACCTGCAGTAACTACAGGGGAATTAAGTTGATCAGTCACACCATGAAGTTATGGGAAAGAGTAGTGGAAGCCAGGCTGAGAGAAGAGGTGACCATCTGTGAGCAGCAGTATGGTTTCATGCCAAGGAAGAGCACCACAGGCGCATTATTTGCTTTGAGAATGTTGATGGAGAAGTATAGAGAAGGTCAGAAGGAGTTGCATTGTGTGTTTGTGGATTTAGAGAAAGCGTACAACAGAGTGCCAAGAGAGAAGTTGTGGTACTGTATGAGGAAGTCAGGTGTGTCAGAGAAGTATGTGAGGGTGGTGAAGGACATGTATGAGGACAGTGTGACAGCAGTGAAGTGTGCAATAGGAACGACAGACTGGTTCAAGATGGAGGTTGGAGGAACGGCTTTGAGCCCTTTTCTGTTTGCAGTGGTGATGGATAGGTTGACGGACGGAGTTTAGACAGGAGTTTCCCTGGACTTTGATGTTTGTGGATGATATTGTTATTTGTGGTGAAAGTAGGGAGCAAGTGGAGAAGAGCCTGGAGAGGTAATTTTCCAAAAGTTGCTTATTTTAGTTAAAATAATTGGAATCCCTAGATTCTGATCTATAGTCTAACATCATCTTTTAAACTCCAACCCTAATGTTGTATGTGTACGTCCCAAAAAAACAAACAAACAATGGCCTTGTCGTTCCAAATATTTTGTAGGGGGCTGTGTGTGCTTTAGTCATTCTGTAAAATGCAGCATGTACATAGATGATCATAAATCTTTTGTGTAATGTTATTGCTTGGTGTTTTCTCAGATCACAACTCAGGAAAAAGCTCACTAGACACACTGTTAGCCCTGCTACAGGCTGAAGGAGCTAAAATAGAAGAGGAAACAGAGGTAAAATCAGTTTCACTATGAATTTATCAATATTATTCAGTGTGTTTGGTTAAACTAAGTATGTAGCAAAGGCATGTGCAGTACATAAGTTTTCCTGCATTCACATTAGTAATAGGTAAACATTCAGTTTGCACATTTAGCGATTCAGTCCAGCAAATGGCCTTTTCTTAGTTATATGACAATTGTGTATGTGGTCTTTTCTTCCAGTTCCTAATTCAGCTTCATTCCTATCTGCAATTATTTTCCATTTCCCAATTATTTTATTCAATATGCTATATAATTGGTGTGCTAATGTTTCAACAAAGCCAATATGAAGCCTAGCAAGAACGTTTTCAGTCAGGCTGCAACAATATATAATTTGAATTTGAAAGGTTAGCTTTAGAGGCCAGCATCAACAAGAGACATGAATCACTTATTATTTGCTTGTGTGAATGTAGGATGAGTAATGTAAGTTTTGTATCTAAGGGATCATGAGAGTTATGTGGATAATCCAAAGCAAATTACCTTTACACTATTCCTGTCTATTTTACTGCAATACAAATATTCATATTATTAATCTAAATTACTTCATGTTTATTTTCAGAACATGGCGGATTCCTTCCTTGATGGCGATTTGTCTCTGGATGCCTTCATTGAAACTTATCAAAGCAAGAGAAAGTTGGCCCATTTGCGGCGTGTAAAGATTGATAAGCTGCAGGAGGTGCTGCTCAGATGTTATCAAATGCCACAGGTTTCAGTCGAGCACGTTCCATCTCAGACGCCTACCTCCACTGCGTCTTTCCACGGCCAGGTTAATGGCTCCCCGGGTCCTACGAGGGCAACACCTTCAACTTCAATCCAGCTGACAGGGCAGCAGGGAGCTTTACCCTACCCAGTAACCCCTAACCCTCCTGTCCAAATGCCCAGCATGGTGCCATCCTACACAGGTCCACTGACACAGCCATACACACCAGCATTTCCCCAGAGGCCTGGTCTTCCACCAAGAACTGGCTTCATCATGCAGTGAAATAATACTCAAGTATTTTTTTTTTTTATGTAAATGAAGAACCTGGGCATTTTCCCTGTTGCTAAAAAAAAGAGAGAGAGAGAGAGAGAGAGAGAGAGAGAGAGAGAGAGAAAGTTTGTATGTAAGCACTTTGGTCTTGTACAGGTTTATCCTTTAGTGTTGGTGGATTATTATTAATTGTTCTTATTTTATTCTTTTTTTTTTTTTTTTAAGTGTGAAATATTAATTCTGTAGACATATCCACAAAATGTACCAGTTCAGAAGAAATCGAAATTGCTAAAGAAAATAGTCCAATTGTTAAAATTAGCATGACAGTTAAAACCATTAATTGATGGCAATAGATTTGAAAGATATGTGGTTTCTTCATGTAAACCATTTTTACATATTGAGTAGAGACTGTAGTCAATTTAATATTTTCAGAAGCACTAAATTACTCATTAGAACTTCAGATCTATGTATTTGGAAATCTTTTTGGGGGAATGCAAATTTTATATATATAAAATGAAGAATTCTGTTATGCATGTAAGGAAATTCAGTGGGTCGAAGAAGTATTTGATACAATGCCTATTTCAGGTTTTCCCACTTACAAAGAATGGAGAGATCCGTAATTTTTATCGGAGGTACATCTCAACTGTGAGAGACAGATTCTGGTAAAAAAATCCAGAAAATCACATTGTATGATTCTTAATAATTAATTTCCATTTTATTGCATGAAATAAGTACTTGATACAATAGAAAAATAGAACTTAATATTTGGTACAGGAACCTTTGTTTACAATTACAGACGTTTCCTTCTTGACCAGGTTTGCACACACTGCAGCAGAGATTTTGGCCCACTTCTCCATACAGGTCTTCTCCAGATCTTTCAGGTTTTGGGGCTGTCGCTGGGCAAACACGGAGTTTCAGCTCCCTCCATATATTTTCTATTGGGTTCAGGTCTGAAGACTGGCCACCACAGGACCTTGAAATGCTTCTTTTGGAGCCACTCCTAGTTGCCCTGGCTGTGTGTTTGGGGTCATTGTCATGTTGGAAGACTCAGGCATGACCCATCTTCAATGTGCTTACTGAGGGAAGGAGGTTGTTGCACAAAATCTTGCAATGCATGTCCCACTTACATCCTCCCCTCACTACAGTGCAGTTGTCCTGTCCCCTTTGCAGAAAAGCACCTCAAAGCGTAATGTTTCCACCCCCATTCTTCACGGGTGTGATGGTGTTCTTGGAATTGTACAAATCCCTCTTTTTTCCTCCAAACATGGTGAGTGGAGATTATACCAAAAAGTTATATTTTGGTCTCATCTGACTACATGACCGTCTCCCAAGGCTATCATCCAGATGGTCTTTGGCAAACCTTAGACAGGCCTGGGCATGTGCTGGCTTGAGCAGGGGGACCTTGTGTGCGCTGCAGGATTTTAATCCATGGTGGTGTAGTGTGTTACTAATGGTAACTATTAACACTGTGGTCCCAGCTCTCTTTAGGTCATTGACCAGGTCCTTCCGTGTAGTTCTAGGCTGATCCCTCACCTTTCTCAGGATCACTGATACTCCACGAGGCGAGATCTTGCATGGAGCCTCAGTCTGATGGAGATTGAAAGGCATCTTGGATTTCTTGGATTTTTTTCCACTTTCTAATAATTGCACCAACAGTTGTTGCCTTCTCACCAAGCTGTTTGCCTATTGTCCTGTAGCCCATCTGAGCCTTGTGCAGGTCTACAATTTTGTCCCTAGTGTCCATAGTAGAGAGGTTGGAGTCTAGTTTGATTAAGTGTTGACAGGTGTCTTTTAGACAGGTATCAAGTTTAAACAGGTACAATTAATGCAGGTAATGAGTGGAGGATAGGAGATAAACTAACAGATCTGTGAGAGGCAAAATTCTTGCTGGTTGGTAGGTGATCAAATACTTATTTCATGCAATTAAATGGAAATTAATTATTTAAAATTTCTTTTTAGATTCTGTCTTTCACAGTTGAAGTGTACCTACGATAAAAATTACAAATCTCTCCGTTCATTTAAGTGGAAAAAAATTGAAAAATAAGCAAATAAAATACTTATTTGAACCACTGTAACTAGTGTACAAGTAAAAAAATATATACTAATACCTTTACAACACATATTTCAAGAAAAAAAAAACTTGGATTCAAATGACCAGCAACCAAAGACCCTTTCCATTCAATCTGATTATATTTTAATTATTTTAATTGCTTTTGTAGGATTCTGAAAATCCTGAAAATGAAACATTTCAGCACATATGTAGTTAGTGATTGCAATTCTGAACTGTCTTACTTTACAATTAGATGTAGCACATGAAACATAATTAAACTAGGAACCCATTTGATCCCAATCCCAAACCATTTGTGCTATGCAGCTCTTTCTAAACCATTTCACTGTTATTCCATCCAACAGTGGAACAAAAGGTGCTTGTACAAAGTCATGGCAAATTTGTACAGCATTAAATATGTTCTAGATATGGGCAGGTCTCAAAATCTATATAGATAAAAAAAAAATCCTACTGTATAATACTTGTGTGATTAAATTAGTAATATTGAGTAAGTTTTTGCTGCATTCAAATGAACAGCCATAACTCAAGTGTGCCTTGGAGCAAATTTTTTATTTTTTTTCCCCCTTTCTTGATGTCCGTCAAACACATAAGAGGGCGTTACAGTACTGTGTGGTACATTACATAGAACAATAGAACACTTAAGTGTAGTATGTTTTGATTGTTCCCTTTAGTGGTAAATTTTTGAAGTTATGTGATTTTTATAAAATATTAATTAAAAGAATATCAGTCAAGTCTGGAAATGTCTCAACAGTTTATGACCAAGTTGCCACAATCAGCAACACTTTTGCCCTCTAGTGGAAAAAAGAAATACAATTAAAAACACTATAATGACCTTTATTAAAACAAATCTTTCACCAAAATGTAGTTGCTACTTAATAAATTGATCCTTTACTAGAAAATGGTTTTTTATATATATATAATTACAATTAATGTTCGGGAATAAACTGAAAACTGTGAAGCACACATAAATGTTGGAACATTTAGGAACATAAAAAAAATTGAATAAATTCACTCAATCAGATGTAAATCCTCCCCCCCCCCCCC
>MU551584.1:587112-598361 GCA_024362625.1 Silurus asotus
CCCCCTTTCAACTAAGTCAACAACATACTCTTCATAGTCTTTCTCTAGAGCTGCCAGAACTCCATTCACCTCTAAAATCAACTTCCTCCATTCCCTCTTCCACATGCCAGTGCATAAATACTTTGTTTACATTCATCAGGTTGAACATGTGATTCAGTGTGGCACAGTCCCCAGCAATTGTGGTGGTGTTCAACAAAAATCTTAATTATCGTGTTTTTACCACTACATAAAACGTTTACACTAATATTTCTTTTGATGAACTGCATTATATACTGTCATTGATTACAGTTAACTGTCCTCTTGGCTGTGGATTTCACTATTGAAATGACACCAGACTGCTATGACCAGCTTCACTATTCACTTTAATCAAAAGAATAAACTATTTTCTGGTAATGTTGCAGGCACATTTATAGTTCATATTTTAATTTGTCTGCTGTTCATCTTTTACAATTCTAATGAATGTATTTTAGGTGTTGTATTCTGATTTATAAACCTTTTTTTTATTTATTTACACTACTTCTGTTGCAAAATAGTAAATCCAATATGAATAAAATGATATAAAAATGTGTCTAGTGTTTTATTCCCCCCTTTGTGCACCCAGATACCTCTGAAGGTATGCTGTGGAAAATTATAGCAGCAGATCCCTTAAATATAGAAAGTTATAAGGTTGTCAGTGCAGAAGAAATCAGATGACATTGAGACAAAATGTTGTGCATGTGGATTGCATTAAAAAAAAATAACTACATGTTAACATTTGTTTATTTGTCCAGCACATCCCATAAATGCAGATTAAGATTAAGATGTGAGAAATTCAAAGGCAACACCTTGAACAGTGTTGAACAGAAGTTTTCATAGCAGATTATTGCCCAGAGCTTCACGAGCAAGCTTCACAAATTTTAAGATTTAATCCTAAATCTCTAGTTGATTCCCACAATGAAAGTGAATATGGGGATTGGGTTTGTGTGATATTGTCTAGCACACATCACATTCAGGCATTTATCATATTTCATATTGAAAATTTGGATATATATATTAAATTGGATTTAAAACGACTCATTGCTTCACTGAAGCAATGAATGCTATTGCAGATACTGTAACCAGGTCTGTGCAGTTTTAGCAGCAATTATTTTATATGTTGCTAGCCCTTCCAGTGGGTCTGCTTGAGAGAAATTACAAATGTATTGTCCTAGATAAGCAAGTCTGTAGAACCAATCATAGACACATTTGTAATTGAATCATTTTTAGATTCACTATACAGTTAAAAGTCAAGAAGCTTTTATTGTCATTTCAACCAAATATAGCTGATGCAGTACACAGGGATAGAAGAATAGCACCGCCAGTAAACCCACTGAATGTTATACAGTACACAGGGCCGGCGCTATCTTAGGGCAAAGCAGGCAGTTGCCTAGTGCCTCAGGTTGAACCCTAAAAAGCCTATACAGTAGTTCACCAATAAAGACATCGTAAGACTAGGCTCTTTGTCCATTGGATATCACTCACATGAAGTGATACCAGTTATTATCACTATTTGAAACCTGACTGTCTGAAGAGATTGCATGTAAAGATTGGGTAACCGTGATGAACAAAATCTAATTTTTGTGCATACTGATCTAATGGCACACAAACGAATGCATCCCATGGGAACTGCTAAAAGAGAAGCTAAACAGGCATGCAAAGTGCAACTCATGATGCAGTTATGTGACCTTTCTTCATATATATTTTTATTATAATTTATAATGATTAAAATAAACAGAGCCTTATTCTGCTGATTTGCATGAGCACCATTTGAAGATGGATTATTCCAAATTCAAAACCGTGTGAGTGCTGTGACGCGTAAAAGATTTAAAATTCACGTATGTATGACACTTTGAACCTAGCCATTAGGGTTGCACGAGCCAGTGCTGGTCCAAAGCCCGGATAAATGGGGAGAGTTGTGTTAGGAAGGGCATCCAGTGTAAAACGTGCCAAATCAAATATGCGGATCACAAACCAGGATTTAATACCAGATCAGTCGAGGCGCGGGTTACCAACAACTGTCACAGGTATTGTTAGCCAGCAGAATACCAGGGGAAATTGGGCTACTGTTGGCTGAAAAAGGAGAAGGAGAGCAGGAAACATGTTACACAATTACATGACAGGCATTAAGTTGGTTTAAATCCTACCTGTCTGATCATTACCATTTCGTAGACTTAAATGGAAAGCTATCCAGGCTAATGCTACCCTAATAACTTACACTAAGGAAAAATTGCTTAACATCGGGGAGTTCACTCCAGACACTTTTTCACCAGTTTTTAAAAACTGGGAAAGTTATTTGGAGATCTAAGTTGAAGCAGCAGCTACTCTCTATGGCACATGGAGGAGACGCCGGCGGGGGAAGCACGCTGGCGCGCTAGTGAAGCTACGACAGAGGGAATTTAGAACTGCGCTCCCATCGATTCACCTGGCAAACCTCCGCTTACTGCCGAACAAAATGGACGAACTAACTCTTCTTAACAGAACAAACAAAGATTTCGCATGCTCCGCTGCTCTCTGTTTTACTAAAACTTGGCTCAGTCACTCAATCCCGGACAGCGGATTACTTCTCTCAGGCTTAAACTTACACAGAGCGGATCGCGTAACAGAGCTATCGGGCAAAACGAAAGGCGGCGGAATCTGCTTCTACATTAACGAACGTTGGTGTACAGATGTCACAGTGTTGGATAAATACTGCAGCCCAAACTTGGAATTACTGGTAATAAACTGTAAACCGTTTTACTCACCGCGGGACGTTTCCTCATTCATTCTGACCGGAGTTTACATTCCACCTCAGGCCAACGTGAATGATGCACTGTAAAACCTGGCAAACTGACTATATCCGGTTTGGAGCAAAAACATCCGGATTCTCTTTTAATTATTCTTGGAGACTTTAACAGAGAAAAACTAACACTTGAACTTCCAAAATACAGGCAACATATTAACTGTCCGACAAGAGGGAAAAACACACTGGATCATTGCTACACCGTTATTATGGACTCGTATCGCCCTGTACCCTTGGCAGATCTAGGGGACTTTGATTACTGCTTGGTTCATCAACATACAGGCAGAAACTACAATCTGTTAAGCCTGTAGTCAAAACAGTGAAGAGATGGACCAGTGAGGCAAAGCAGGAACTACAAGACTGCTTTGACTGCACTGATTGTAGTGTCTTTGAGGCTGGAACTGACAGCCTGGATGAGCTGACTGACACTGTGACATCCTACATCAGTTTTTGTGAAGACATGTGTGTGCCAACCAAAACCTTCTGCAAGTTCAGTAGCAACAAGCCATTGTTCACAGCCAAACTGAAAAACTTTGACATGCCAAGTAAGATGCATACAGAGGGGAGGACAAAGCACTGTACAAGCAGGCCAGGAACCAACTGACAAAGGAGATCAGAATAGCCAAAAGAAGCTACTCTGAAAAGCTGAAAAGCAGGTTTTCAGCTAACGACCCTGCATCAGTGTGGAAAGGCCTGCAAAATATCACAATCTACAGGAGACCACCCCTCCCCACTGAAGCAAACAAAGACCTGGCTGACGACCATAACACCTTCTACTGCAGGTTTAAGAAAAATATCTTCACACCTCTCATCCAACCCAGCCCAATGTCTGCCCCATCACACCTCTGGATTCCTCTCTTACAACTCCTTCCAGCACTCAAGTTGCACTCACGATTTGTGAAAAGGATGTGTATCTGCTCTTTCAGATACAGAAGACAAGGAAAGATCCCGGCCCAGACGGTGTCTCCCCCTCCTGTCTCAAAGCATGTGCTGACCAACTGGCTCCCATCTTCACCTCTATCTTCAACAGATCACTAGAGTTGTGTGAGGTCCCCTTCTGCTTTAAATTCTCCACAATCATCCCCAAGAAACCCTCCATTACTGAACTGAATGACTACAGGCCTGTCACTCTGACATCTGTCGTCATAAAGACCTTTAAAAAGCTGGTATTGGCCCATCTAAAGAAGGTGACAGAACAGCTGCAGGATCCCCTACAGTTTGCATACCGAGCAAACAGATCGGTGGATGACGCAGTCAACATGGGGCTAAACTACATTCTGCAACACCTTGACTGCCCAGGAACATATGCCCGGATTTTGTTTGTTGACTTTAGTTCGGCTTTCAATACAATAATTCCGGGAATCCTCCACTCCGTCATGAAGACCTTTAAAAAGCTGGTATTGGCCCATCTAAAGAAGGTGACAGAACAGCTGCAGGATCCCCTACAGTTTGCATGCCGAGCAAACAGATCGGTGGATGACGCAGTCAACATTGGGCTAAACTACATTCTGCAACACCTTGACTGCCCAGGAACATATGCCCGGATTTTGTTTGTTGACTTTAGTTCGGCTTTCAATACAATAATTCCGGGAATCCTCCACTCCAAACTCCTAAACCTTACTATACCCCCTGCCATCTGTCAATGGATCACCAGCTTCCTGACAGGCAGGAAACAACAGGTGAGACTGGGAGGTGTTACCTCCGGTATTCGGACAGTCAGCACTGGTGCTCCTCAGGGGTGTGTCCTTTCCCCACTGCTATTCTCCCTCTATACAAATGACTGCATATCAAGTGACCCAACTGTCAAACACCTGAAATTTGCAGATGACACCACGCTCATCGGACTAATCCAAGATGGTGACGAGTCTGCATATAAGCAGGAGGTGAAGCAGCTGGTGTATGGCGCAGTCAGAACAACCTTAAGCTAAACACACTCAAAACTGTGATGATAGTGGACTTTAGGAAACTACTCCCCCTCACAATATCCAACATCCCTGTGTCATCTGTGGAGAACTTTAAGTTTCTGGGCACTACCATTTCCCGAGACCTAAAATGGGAATCAAACATAAACTCGAAAAGGCCCAGCAGAGGATGTACTTTCTACGTCAATTTAGGAAGTACAGTTTGCCACAGGAGCTGTTAATACAGTTCTACACTGCAGTCATTGAATCTGTCCTGTGCTCATCAATCACTGTCTGGTTTGGAGCAGCAAAAAAACAGGACAGAAACAGACTGCAGGAAACCGTTAAAACAGCAGAAAAAAATCATTGGTGCCCCCCTGCCCACTCTCCAGTACCATGCAAAAACCAGGAACCGGGCAGAAAAAATCATTAATGACCCTTCACACCCTGGACACAACATCTTTCAGCTCCTCCCTTCTGGCAGGTGCTACAGAACTTTGTTCACTAATACTGCCAGACACAGGAACAGTTTCTTTCCCCAAGCAATCACCCTCACTAACAACTGACTAAAATTATATTCCCTGCTTCACATCTATTAATACTGCACAGAACTCTCACTCATCACATTATCTGTATATGTTGCACACACTATTGCTGCTATTTACTGTACAAAGTTTTATAGTAAACTCTCTAATCATACCTGGCACACAATACTGGCATTTGCACTACCATGCACTCCCACACTTTATGTACATTACTGGTCTGTATCCCTATTTATTACCCACACTATACTCTATACTGTCTCACATTGTCTGTATTGTCTTGTATAGTCTGTTTTTGTATAGGTTTTTATTTATGTCTGTACTTTTGAAAGTAACAAACAGCTGGAACGAAATTCCTTGTGTGTGTCAACAAACTTGGCCAATAAACCTGATTATGGCGTGCCACAAGGTTCAGTTCTAGGACCCCTGCTTTTCACAATATACATGCTTTCCTTAGGAAATATTATTAAAAGGCATGGAATTAGCTTCCATTGTTACGCTGATGATACCCAGCTATATAATCTCAACAAAACCAGGCGATACAGCTCAATTAGCTTGGAAATTGGGCCCAAAAAACAGTATACAGAAGCATCTCCAGCATCTCAACCTGCATTTAGATGGATGTTCTGTAACAACTAGTTTAACAGTAAAACCTGGGAGTTTTTTTAGACGACAACTTGTCTTTTAAAATTCATATCAACCAAGTTACAAAAAAAGCCTTCTTTCACCTTAGAAATATTTCTAAGCTAAGAAACGTTATGTATATCTGATGCAGAGAAGCTCATCCATGCGTTCATAACCTTCAGAATAGACTACTGTAATGCATTACTAGGTGGATGTCCTGCATCATTAATAAACAAACTTCAGTTAGTTCAGAATGTGGCAGCAAGAGTTCTTACAAGGTCAAGAAAATATGATCATATAACCCCAATCTCATCGTCCCTACACTGGCTTCCTGTTAAATTTCAAATAGACTACAAACTACTACTTCTTACTTATGAAGCCCTAAATGGTTTAGCTTAGAGATGAGCCGGATACTCGGCTAAAATGAGTATCCAGTACGGATAAAGCACTTCTGCCGAGTACGAGTATTATACGAGTAATAGGAGTCAATATCTGTGCTCGGATTGAATGAAAATCATCATTGGGTAGCTGATTGTGTCAGTGTTCTGTGATAGGCTAGTCACAGCGCCCTTCTCCTACACACATACAGATGTACTGTGTTGCTGTGTCCCGCTCTGCTCACTCACAGTCACACACAGAACCGCTCTCTGTTTCTCCCTAAGTCACTCGGGTTCGCAGGTCTTTTCCGTTAACATTTAGGCTTTCTTCAGCTTTTTACTTCGGGTTGTAACGTTAATAATACAAACTTAATAACCAGTAGAGTTCTGGTAAATGCGGGTTCCTTTAGATGTGGTGCTTGCTTGGTAGAATGCGACATGCATTGCGTCTCTGCCTGTCGGAGATTTTTTTCTTTTTTAAAGCTATAGCTGTCTCTAACCAGTAACCCAACACGTTTTTGCTGTATTTCATAAAATATAAGGTTGTAAGCTAGTGTTATAAATATTACAAATTAATTAAGCTACATACACACTAGGGATGAGCGAGTACAGCATTATCTGTATCTGTTAACCATATGAATTATCTGTATCTGTATCGTGATCAAAAGCATTGATCTGAAGCTCAATCCTGATGCTGTCCTGTAAATATTTTTGTACCAGCAATAAATATAACAATTTCTGATCAACCCATATCAATTGCATGCTTAAAATAACGTACCGGTTAAAGCCCCGCCCATTTCAAGACAATTCCTGCCCACTTCTTGTTTAGGCCCCACCCACTCTGAGTACAGATAAAGATACCGATAATTCATATGGTTAACAGATACAGATACAGATACAGCTGTACTCGCTCATCCCTAGTTTAGCTCCCATGTATCTATCCAGTCTTTTAACACGCTACAATCCATCATGCTCCCTGAGATCTCAAAACTCTGGACTTCTAGTTGTTCTTAGAATAGCAAAGTCCACTCAAGGCGGTAGATGATTCTTACATTTAGCTCCTTAACTTTGGAACAGTCTTCCTGACAGTGTTCGGGGCTCAGACACACTCTCCCAGTTTAAGTGCAAATTAAAAACGTATCTTTTTAGCAAAGCCTACACATAACAGACGTCTCACATCATAACCTTGTGCTCCAGAACATTTGATCTCATGCACATTATCAACTTATGCTGTTAATATCATTAAAGGCAGCTACTCTAATTTGTCTCCACTGCTTCTCTTTCTCTCCCCATCCTGAGGTTTGGCCAGCTCCAGTCACGTCCCACCTCATGAAGATTATGGACCTTTGAAGAAGTCAAACATCCCCTACCATCTAGGGACGTACCAGTGCCAATTGGATCCCACTACATGTGTGGAGTTTTGACATTGGACATCCTGGATTGTTTAAAGGCTCTGGCATGGAGAAGCTGGTGCTGGATCTGTGATGATCACAAATGTTGAGCTCAGTAGCTTCTAGTTTTATAACCATATATTATATGGTTTTACATTATTATAATATTATACTCCAGTGCTAATGTTAGTTCTCACTCTCCAGTGTTCTGTATTGTTGAAAATGTATGATCAAACTCTTGATGCCACCCAAATGAGGATGGGTTCCCCTTTTGAGTCTGGTTCCTCTCAAGGTTTCTTCCTCATAACATCTGAGTGAGTTTTTCCTTGGCACAGTCAAGGCCTGCTCAGTCACAGGCTTGCTCATCAGGGATAAATGCAAACTATTTACCTTGACTGTCGATTTCTGTAAAGCTGCTTTGAGACAATGTCTCTTGTGAAAAGCGCTATAGAAATAAACTTGACAGGAGGGAAAGGAGAAGTGGAAGAGAGTGGAGGTTAGGGTTTGTATTTTAAATGTTGGTAGTATGACTGGTAAAGGGAGAGAGGTAGCTGATATGATGGAGAGGAGAAAGGTTGATATGTTGTGTGTTCAGGAGACCAAGTGGAAAGGGAGTAAGACCAGGAACATTAGAGGTGGCTTTAAAATGTTCTATCATGGTGTTGATGGAAAGAGAAATGGTGTAGGGGTAATCCTGAAGAAAAGTACAGTAAGAGTGTAGTGGAGGTGAAGAGAGTTTCTGACAGGGTGATAAACATGAAGCTGGATGATTGAGCATCTACTCCAGAAGTTATAAGGAAGACAGCTAGAAATGTACTTAGTGTGACATCTGGAAAGAGAAAGAGAAAGACAAAGAGATGTGGTGGTGGAATGAGAAAGTGCATAAGAAGAAAGAGGTCGGCAAAACGGAATTGTGATCGACAGAGAGATAAGAAAAGTAGGCAGGAGTACAAGGAGATGAGGCAGCGTGTAAAGAGAGATGTGTCAAAAGCCAAATAAAATGCATATGAGGAGCTGTATGAGAAACTGGACACTAAGGAGGGAGAAAAGGACTTATACCGATTGGCCAGGCAGAGGGACCAAGATGGGAAGGATGTGCTGCAAGATGGAGGAATGTGTTGACTAGTGAGGAGAGTGTGTTGAGAAGATGGAGAGAGTATTTTGAGCAGCTTTTCAATGAGAAAAATAAGAGAGACAAGGCTAGTTAAAAAAGTGATTAAGAGAATGAAGAGTGGAAAGTTGTTTGGACCAGATGACATACCGGTAGAAGCGTGGAGATGTTTGAAAGAGATGGCAGTGGATTTTTTAAACAGATTGTTTAACATGCTTTTGGAAGGTGAGAGGATGCCTGAGGAATGGAAAAGGAGTGTGCTGGTCCCGGTTTTGGGGAATTAGGAAGATGTGCAGACCTGCAGTAACTACAGGGGAATAAAGTTGATCAGTCACACCATGAAGTTATGGAAAAGAGTAGTGGAAGCCAGGCTGAGAGAAGAGGTGACCATCTGTGAGCAACAGTATGGTTACATGCCGAGGAAGAGCCCACGGACGTAATATTTGCTTTGAGGATGTTGATGGAGAAGTATAGAGAAGGTCAGAAGGAGATGCATTGTGTGTTTATGGATCTAGAGAAAGCATATGATAGAGGAGTTGTGGTATTGTATGAGGAAGTCAGGTGTAACAGAGAAGTATGTGAGGGTGGTGAGGGTATGTATAAAGACAGTGTGACAGCAGTGAAGTGTGCAGTAGGAACGACAGACTGGTTCAAGGTGAAGGTTGGACTGCGCTGAGCCCTTTCCAGCCCTTTATGCCGTGGTAATGAAAATTTGACGGAAAAGGCCAGACAGGAGTCTGGGGAGAGAGTAGGGAGCAAGTGGAGAAGAGCCTGGAGAGGTGGAGGTATGCCCTGGAGAGAAGGGGAATGAAAGTCAGTAGGAGTAAGACAATGTCTGTGAATGAGAGAGAGGGCAGTGGAGTGGTGCGGTTTCCGGAAGAAGAGGTGGTGAAGGTTGATGAGTTTAAGTACTAAGTCAATAGAGCAAAGTATCTGAGAGTGTGTTAGAGAAGTAGATAAAAGATTGCAGGCAGGGTGGAGTGGGTGATGAAGAGTGGCAGGAGTGATTTGTGATAGAAGGGTATCTGCAAGAGTGAAAGGGAAAGTTTAAGGACTGTGGTGAGACCTGCAATGTTGTATGGTTTAGAGACAGTGGCATTGAGTAAAAGACAAGAGGTGGAGCTGGAGGTAGCAAAGCTGAAGATGTTGAGATTTCCATTGGGAGTGATGAGCATGGACAGGATTAGACATTTTTTTTTTTAGAGGGACAGCGCATGTAGAACATTTTGGAAACAAGGTGAGGAAGGCAAGATTGAGATGGTTTGGACATGTGCAGATGAGGGACATAGAAGAATGCTGAGGATGGAGCCGCCAGGAAGGAGGAAAAGAGGAAGGCCAATGAATGTTGTGAGGGAAGACATGCAGATAGTTGGTTTGAAAGAGGCACATGTAGAGGACAAGTGGGTATGGAGACAGATGATCCATTGTGGCAACCCCTAAAGAGAGAAGCCGAAAGAAGAAGAAGTATGACGAATTTTAGCTGATTGACTGTACAGTGACATTGACATCACTTTCAAAATACTAAAGAAAAAGGAAAAGTTTGTAAATAAAAACAGTAATCACCACTAGGTGGCCATAGCCAAGAAATAATAATAAGAGCTGGTCCAGATGACCTTTCATATTTTTTTTCTTTATTCCTATTTTTTCATTTATGTAAAAGTATAGATAACAGATTTTTTGTATAAATAAAAAGTTTAGAAATGACAGTTGTTTCTAGTTCTTTGCTTTTTATTTATTCTGAATAGTGGAAAGAAGGAGGAGAGAGTGCCTCTAATAAAATGTTTTGTCTAGGGTTCCCAAATGTGTAGAACCGGCCCTGGCAGTGCAACTAGCAAAATAAAACTGTATACAGGAGTGTAATTGTAAATAAACACAAAATGTAAAAAAGGTTGTGCAAAACAACAATAGCAGCAGTCAACTATAGGTGCAAAAACAGCACGTAAACAGTTATATAGTTATATTATAATAAAATAATAATATAATATGGGTGGTGCTGAAGACATGGATGTGTGAAATGAGTATGAGTGTGTGTTTGAGTTCAGATTTGTAGAAGCTCAGTAACAATTCAATTCAATTCAATTCAATTCATTTTTATTTGTATAGCGCTTTTAACAATGAACATTGTCTCAAAGCAGCTTTACACAGATAATGCGGTGATTAAATGTAAATATGTTCTTTGTAAGTATGTTTGTCCCTGATGAGCAACTGTGGCAAGGAAAAACTCCCCGAGATGGCACAAGGAAGAAACCTCAAAAGGAACCAGACTCAAGAGGGAACCCATCCTCATCTGGGTTGCATCAAATGTCCATTTGAAGCATATATACAAAGTTGCGGGGTGCATTGATGATGATCAGAAGCAAACTGCACTCCCGAGTCAGTGCAGCAGAAGTGTGAAGATCCACGGAGGGAAGAGGGGCAGGAACAGTGGTCACTGGAGCCTCAGGAACATGTTTAACTTGACCGAGAGAGAGAGAGAGAGAGAGAGAGAGAGAGAGAGAGAGAGAGA
>MU551584.1:606379-634938 GCA_024362625.1 Silurus asotus
TATATATATATATATTAATATATAATTCCAGCTTGGGAAAGCTGTGGAATCAATCACTCTTATTTATGATTGTGAAGACCTTGGCCTGAAACATATCTGGAAGCCTGCAGTTGAAGCATATGGAGAAGTAAGACATGACACGTCCAAATGTTTAAATATTTGAAATGAAGTATATATAAAATAAAGTCCCACATAATTGATCATATTTGCATTTGCTTGAATTTAATATTTAATTGACACTTTTGCAGATTCTTACCATGTTTGAAGAAAACTATCCTGAGGGCCTTAAGAGGGTTCTTCTTATTAAAGGTAGTTATACTGTATGTATAGTTCAATGTATCCTTGAATATGATAAATAAACATTTATGTATTTAATTATTTACTGAATTAACTGTAATTTATTTGTATTATTTTTTATTTGAGTTATGACCTGATTGTGTAACAGGCACCAGTGTATGTGACCTTGTTGATTCTTTGTTTCCTATTTTATGCAGCGCCTAAACTCTTTCCTATCGCGTACAACTTGATAAAACCGTTCCTGTGCGAAGAAACCCGGCGAAAAATTATCATCGTTGGCTGTAGGCCTGCTTTATTTTCATTCTCATTTTTATAATGCAGGAGAAAAAATATGCATATGTCTGTTATATAGAGTTACAGATAAAACCAAACCAAAAAATATATATATTTTAATTTTTTCTTTTTACAGCTAACTGGAAAGAAGTACTGCAGAAATACGTAGTACCAGACCAGCTGCCTGTGGTCTACGGAGGCACTTTGACAGATCCGAATGGAAACCCCTACTGTAAAACTATGGTGAGATTATCAACAGATATGTGTCCTACAGGTAGGATAGTATAGGAAATTCCCATCTTCAAAGTTATAAATGTAATTTTAAATGTAAAATAATTGTTTATTTTATCCTATAACAAATAAATGTGTTATAGGATGATTCCAGGAAACATATGATTAATTAATTAAATAAGTAATTTGTTTTGGTTAACAGGAAAATAAGATAGTGTCATCGCCTTCTGTAGTTTATTCTAATTGTTTATAGTTCTACAATCTAACATCTATTACAATAATGCCTCGATTAGCATTAATACAATTTCAGATGACTTTATTACAGTACATGTATTCAGGGTAGGGGATATATCTCAGTGTTCATGGTACCAGAATTAACCCTATTTCCTGAAGGCAAATTTATGTATAGTCTGTTATTTAATAAAGAATGTTGTACTGAAAGGATGTTATGAATTTTCTTTAAAAAAGCTATTATTTGTGAGGAATAAAAAAATGGAGTATTTTAGGGATTTATGGAATATAAGGTTGCTAGCTATTCCGTCGTCAACAAATCTGAGTGAGAATGTAAAGGTGAAGGGGGGTCAGCCTCCAACTGCCCAGTTTACCATAACATTATAACTGTGATATCGATGCATTAAACCCATGTAAAAACTCAGTAGAATCTACATGCATTTTTTTCCCTTTCAGATTAATTATGGAGGTGTCGTGCCTAAATCCTACTACATTAAAGATTCTGTTGATGTGCAGTATGAAAAGTGTGTTACAATCAGCCGGGGGTCTGACCACCAACTGGAATGTGAAGTCCTGGTCCCCAACTGCTTACTAAGGTGAGTAATGGATCCATTCCTCTTATTCTATCAGTTTTTTAAGCATTGTTTATTTGTTAATTTATGGTAATTATAGATGGCAGTTCACTAGTGATGGTGGTGATATTGGCTTTGGCATCTACATGAAGACAAAAAAAGGAGTAAAACAGAAAATCACAGAAATGCAAGAGGTGTTGCCAAATACACGTTATAATGCACATCTGGTGCCAGAGGATGAATCGTACCCATGTGAAGAACCAGGCATTTGTAAGTACAAACTATACAAAAAAAACACTATGAAATAAAGAGAATAGACTACTGGGAATACAGCCCTCACATTTCAGGAACCATTTGAGTATATGTAGTCAAGGGACAATACTACAAAAATAAATAGAAATAAAACTTGGATATATCTTAGAGTTGTCAGTATTGAAATACATATTTACTGTCCTCTGTCTGCTTGACAGGACCATACAAATTTGTGTATTTGTGTAATCTTGTATTAGAGCAGTTAAAATTTGGTGCTTTGAATACAATTCCCTCATACTGACCACCAAATGTTTAACATGACACTTAATGGCAAATAACTCTTTTAGGATTCAAGAAAAACTAATTAAAATATTAGTAAAAGTTAACACAAGTGAACACAACATGCAGTTTTTAAATAAAGGTATTTATTATTGAGGAGGAAAAAAAATCCAAATCTACATGGCCTATGTAAAAAAGTGTTTGCCCCCTAAAACTAATAACTGGTTGGGTCACCCTTAGCAGCAACAACTGCAATCAAGCGTTTCTGATAACTTGCAATGAGTCTGTTACAGCACTGTGGAGGAATTTTCCACTCATCTATGCAGAATTGTTGTAATTCAGCCACATTGGAGGGTTTTCAAGCATGAACCACCTTTTTAAGGTCATGCCACAGCATCTCAATCGGACTTAGGTCAGGACTTTGACTAGGCCACTCCAGGTCTTTATTTTGTTTTTCTCCAGCCGTTTAGAGGTGGATTGCTGGTGTGTGTTGGATCATTGTCTTGCTGTAGAACCCAAGTTCACTTCAGCTTGAGGTCACGAACAGATGGCGGTACATTCTCCTTCAGGATTTTTTGGTAAACAGCTGAATTCATGGTTTCATTTATCACAGCAAGTCTTCCAGGTCCTGAAGCAGCAAAGCAGCCCCAGAACATCACAATACCACCAGCATATTTTACTCTTGGTATGATGTTTTTTTTCTGACATGCTTTGTTACATTTACGCCAGACGTAATGGGACACACATCTTTTAAAAAGTTACATTTTTTGTCGTCAGTCCACAAAGTATTTTCGCAAAAGTCTCAGGGATCATCAAGATGTTTTCTGGCAAAACTGAGATGAGCCTTTATGTTCTTTTTGCTCAGCAGTGGTTTCGTCTTGGATCTCTGCAATGTAGACCATTTTTGCCCAGTCTCTTTCTTATGGTGGAGTCATGAACACTGCCCTTAACTGAGACAAGTGAGGCCTGCAATTCTTTGGATGTTGTTGTGAGGTCTTTTGTAAGCTCTTGGATAAGTGGTCGCTGTGCTCTTGGGGTAATTTTGGTCGGCCGGCCACTCGTGGTAAGGTTCTCCACTGTTCCATGTTTTTGCCATTTGTAAATAATGGATTTCACTGTAGTTTGCTGGAGTCCCAAAACATTAGAAATGGCTTTATAACCTTTTCCAGAATGATAGATCTTATTTACTTTCTTTCTCATTTGCTTCTAAATTTCTTTGCATTTTGGCATGATGTTTAGCTTTTGAGGATCTTTTGGTCTACTTCACTTTATCAGGCAGGTCCTATTTAAGGGATTTCTTGATTGCAAACATGTGTGGCAGTAATCAGGCCTGGGTGTTTTGCTAAAGAAATTTAACACAGGTGTGATAAACCACAGTTAACACGGGGGCAAACACTTTTTCACACAGGGCCATGGAGTTTTGGATTTTGTTTTCCCTTAATAATAAAAACCTTTATTTATAAACAGTATGTTGTGTTCACTTGTATTAACTTTTACTAATATTTAAATTATTTTGATGATCTGAAATATTAAAGTGTAACAAACATGCAAAAAAATAAGAAATCATAAGAAACCAACACCTTTTCACACCACTGTATATAAGGTGATGGAAGTGTTGATTAATCTGATGTGACGACATCACATGCTGTAAATCAACATGGATTTAAAAACCTTTAAAACCAACATGGATTTGAACTTTTAACATTAAAAGTATTCTGTGGCATTCATTAATAAATGTAATTGTTAAAAAAAATAAGTATTTGAACACCCTGCTATTTTGCAAGTTCTCCCACTGAGAAATCATGGAGGGGTCTGAAATTATCATCGTAGGTGCATGTCCACTGTGAGAGACATAATCAAAAAAAAAAAAAAAAAAATCACAATAAAAATCCAGAAATCACAATATATGATTTTTAAACTTGGACAGGTGTCTTTATGCATCTAACGACCTCAAACAGGTGCATCTAATTTGTGATAATAAATGTAGTGGAGGTGGACATTTTAAAGGCAGACTAACAGGTCTTTGAGGGTCAGAATTCTAGCTGATAGACAGGTGTTCAAATACTTATTTGCAGCTGTATCATACAAATAAATAGTTTAAAAATCATATATTGTGATTTCTGGATTTTTTTTTATTATGTCTCTCACAGTGGACATGCACCTACGATGACAATTTCAGATACACATATATATATAATACATACATACATATATAATTATGATATGATGACTATGGTAACATTTTGGTAAGGAGATTCATAACATGGGAGTTGTCTCTGGTGATTACAAAACTGTTGTGCTACAAAGTTTTACTTACTTTTAGAGAGAGTAAAATGAGAGGTTCAGTAGATGAACGAAGACTTTAGGCCTGTATAGCTTAAACGATAGCAGTTACAAGTCACTCAAATGGATGTTCCACAACATTAAAATAATTCTGTGGCATTTATTAATAAACTAAATTGTAAGCATTAACAGGCTTCCATAGCATAATGAAATCAAATCCTTTTGGATGTGATGTTAAGAGAAAAATAAATTCTGGAGTACAATAAATCTGCTATACTTCAGGACAAAACACACTATTATATTTCTTATAATGACATGCTTTTGCTTAATTGTAAGTTCTTTTGTTGCATCTCTTTGCAGATGTGGTACGATTTGATAACACGTACAGTGTCCTTCAGTCAAAGAAGATACGCTTCACGGTGGATGTTGTTCTACCTGAAATACACACTCAGAACATGGAGGAACAGGCATGAATTGAGAGTGCTGTATGTATTCTATATGAGAAGATTTCTTTCAAGTATTGATCACCAGTGTACCTTAATATGAAGTTCAAACCTGACCTATGCCACAATACCCAGAATGCCTTGCCAATGTATAGGATAGGGCCCGGGACGTACTGTGACCCTGACCAGGAAAAAACAATTGCTGAAAATTTTTGAATTAATATAGAAAATAATAAATAATAACATATTTTATTAATTATTATACATGTACGCATACACATGCCATTTGGATTTGATAGCAGGAAACTTGAATATTGTCTAGATAACATTCAAAGAATTTGATGTTAGTTTTTAATTGTTTGTTTGTTAATTTAGTGTGCTCTTCTGTAAGGAAGGCATGTACATTAATTGAATGATACACTGGTCAAATATTCATATACTCTGCTCACCTTAAAAATTTATGTTGATAATTTTAAACATTGAAAGTTTTGCATTGTCTCAGTTCCCCAAATTGCCATCTTCCCCAATGTTCTTTGTAAAAAAAATAAAAAAGCTTTCTTTGACTTGGACTACAAAGACTATGTACTGTAGTTAATTTGTTAATCAATTGTGCCATATATGTCTTTGATATAGACCTCAAATGGCACTCCAATATTTGAGTTTGTTCTTGAGTGCCTAACATGATTTTTTGCCTATTATACAGTGGTTACATGAAACCTTCAAACTGTTCTGAAGTATTAAATCCTAAATTTATGGGATAAGCGTCTATCAACTTATAATTATAGCATATAGGTTTTATTCCACTATTTCAGAGACTCCAGATCCAGACTGATTTAGACTGGAACTTTCCAAATCATCTATTTCTACAAATTATCTAATTCTTTAGAAGTCATTTTTTGCTGCCCTGGATATGTGCTTTGAATGGTTACTTTGTTACTTTGCTTTAACATTAAAATGTATTATATTCATGGTATAAATTATTTGTTTTTGCTCAAAATTGTAAACTATACATAGATCTGGAGAATTTTTTATTTGTTGAGATGTCATTATGATTGTTTGTTTCCAGTTTTTATTTGCATAGTACTTTTAATAATGAGCATTGCAGCTTTACAGAAATACAATGCTTCAGGATATAGATTTTAAATCAGGGATTTTTCCCTAAATAAAGGAATTGTATCCCTAATGAGTAAGCCAATGGCCACAAACCTCAGTGGACTTGCATCAGCATTTATTCACCTTTATTCTCATTATAATTAATTAAAAAACATATTGCATAAGGATATATAAACAAATGCTAAAAATTGTGTTTTAGAGCCTGGTAAATAATTTATTTTGGTGGCCATTGTTTTTTTAATTGCTTCGAGTTCATTTGTATTAAAATATTTATACCGACTTAAAAAAAAAACAAGGAAAAAGTAAAAGTGATCCACAAACTCAGCTCTGTCTCTAACTCTGATGTAAAACAATGGTATGATATAATAATAATTCAAATTATTTGCTTAATCATAAAAAATAAAAATAAAAAACAGTTTGATGCAGGCCTTAGGTTACTGGAGGTTAATGGACTTTTTTTAACATCTCCTAATGGTTGAATGATTACCCATAATATCTTGGTAGTTGGTTCGGCTATGCTAAATTGCATATGGTGGTACTCTGCTGTGATCCAGTGTTACCTGAGCAGGTCAACATTGTTAGACCATTAACTGTTGTAAATAAGTGCATGAATGTGTAAAGGTATGGCACCATGCAGTGGACTGGCATCCCATTTATGATTCCTACTTCATTCCTGTGTTCCCAGGATAGGCTCAGGATGCACTGTGACCATGACCATGATAAAACGAAAGGTGATTGACTATTGAGTTTCATTTATTTCTACCACTTTTTTCAGAGTGTAAATAATAGTTTTATAGCAAATAAATTTCAGCACTTTGCATCAACTCATGTAATTAGGGAAACCAATGGATTTACAAAAAATAACACAAATCCAGCATTAGATTATAAAATGATAGGAAACGGTACTGTGTATTATTCTAGATAGGCTAATTTGCATAAGTTACATTTGTTTATTCGTGCTTATTAACTGGTTCATCATAAACTCCGCCATTTGGGTTGCACAAGCAAGTGCACTCAGTGCTGGTACCAAGCCCGGATAAATAGGAAGGTTTGTGTTGGGAAGGGCATCCGGCGTAAAACATGTGACAAATTCATACCGGATCGGTCGAGGCCCCGGTTACCAACGACCACCACGGGTATTATTAGCTAACAGGTTACCAGTTGAAATTGGGCTACTGTTGGCTGAAGGAGGCGAAGGAGAGGAGGAGGATGTCTACAGAAACAGCAGGAAAATAAGAAGTGGAGGAGAGTAAAGGTCAGGGCTGGTACTTTAAATGTTGTTACTATGACTGGTAAAGGGAGAGCGGTAGCTGATATGATGGAGCGGAGAAAGGTAGATATGTTGTGTGTTCAGGAGACCAAGTGGTAAGGCCAGGAACATTGAAGGGGGTTTAAACAGTTCTATCATGGTGTGGAAAGACTTCAATGGCCATGTAGGTGAAGGGAACAAAGGTGATGAGGAGGTGATTGGTAGGTATAACCTTAAGGAGCGGGATGTGGAAGAACAGATTTAGCTAAAAGGATGGAAATGCAGTGGTAAATACATATATTAAGACGAGGAAGGATCATAGAGTGCTGTATAAGAATGTAGGAGTGGACTATATTCTATGTGGGAGATGCAACCTGAAAGAGATTGGAGACTGCAAGTTGTTGGCAGGGGACAGTGTAACTAGACAGCATCGGATGGTGGTCTGTAGGATGGCTCTGGAGTTAAAGAAGAAGAGGAGGAGAGTGAGGACTAAAAAAGAATAGGATGTTGGAATCTAAAGGAGGAAGACTGTAGTGTAAGATTCAGTGAAAAGACAGGGGCTCGGTGGTGGTGAAGAGGTGCTGGATGATTAGGCAACTACTGCAGAAGTGATAAGGGTGACAGCTACAAAGGTACTTGGTGTGACATCTGGAAATAGTAAGGAAGACAAAGAGATGTGGTGGTGGAGAAAGAGGTTGGCAAAACAGAATTTGGATCGGCAGAATGATGAGAGAAGTAGGCAGGAGTACAAGAGGGTGTAGGGGGATGTGGTAAAAAGCCAAGGAAAAGGCATATAGAAGAAAAGGATTTGTAACAATTGGCCAGGCAGAGGGACCGACCTGGGAAGGATTTGCTGCAAGTTGGAGCAATTAAGGATGGAGAAGGAAATGTGTTGACTAGTTAGGAGAGTGTGTTGAGAAGATGGAGGGAGTATTTTAAGCAGCTGATGAATGAGAAAAATGAGAGAGAGAGAGAGAGAGAGAGAGAGAGAGAGAGAGAGAGAGAGAGAGAGAGAAGGTTGGATTGTGTGGTGATGGTGATGGTGAAGCAGGAAGTAGATAGAATTAGTAAGGAGAAAGTGAGAGCAGCGAATAATAAGATGAAGAGTGGAAAGTCAGTAGGACCAGATGACATACTGGTAGAAGCTGGGGACCTTTAGGCGAGATGGCAGTGGAGTTTTTAATCCAGATTTTTTAACAAGATGTTGGAAGGTGAAAGGATGTCTGAGGAATGGAGAAAAGGTGTGCTGTTACTGGTTTTTAAGAATAAGGGAGATGTGCAGACCTGCAATAACTACAGGGAATTTCAGTTAATCACTCACACCATGACGTTATGGGAAAGAGTAGTGGAAGCCAGGCTGAGAGAAGAGGTGACCATCTGTGAGCAACAGTATGGTTTTATGCCAAGAAAGAGCACTACGGATAAATTATTTGCTTTGAGAATGTTGATGGAGAAGATTTGAAAGAGTTGGATTGTGTGTTTGTGGATTTAGAGAAAGTGTACGACAGGGTGCCGAGAGAGGAATTGTGGTATTGTTTGAGGAAGTCAAGTGTGGCAGAGAATTATGTGGTCCAGGACATGTATGAGGACAGTGTGACAGCAGTAAAGTGTGCAGTAGAAACAACAGACTCCGAGGTCAGACAGTAGTCTCTGTTGACTATGATTATGATTAATAATAATTATTATGGATAATATTCTAATTTGTGGTGAGAGTGGGGAGCAGATTAAGAGCCTGGAGAGATGGAGGTACTCGGAAAGAAGGGGAATGAAAGTCAGTAGGAGTAAGACAGGGTACATGTGTGTGAATGAGAGAGGGGGCAGTGTAGTGGTGCAGTTGCAGGGAGTTGATGGTGGTGAAGGTGGAGGAGTTTAGGTACATATGGTCAACAATGCAGAGTAATGAAGAGTGTGTAGGAGAAGTGAAAAAAAGAGTGCAGGCAGGGTGGAGTGGTTGGAGAAGAGCAGGAGTGATTTGTGATAGAAGGGTATCTGAGAAAGTTTATAGGATTGTGGTGAGACCTGCTATGTTGTATGGTTCAGAGACAATGGCATTGACTAAAAGACAGGAGCCGGGAGCTGGAGGTAGCAGAGCTGAAGATCACTGGAAGTGATGAAGGTGATCAGGATTAGAAACGAGTTTATATGAGGGACAGCGTATGTATGACGTTTTGAAGACAAGGTGAGGGAGGTGCGATTGAGATGGTTTGGACATGTGCAGAGGAGGGACATGGGTATATCGGTAGGAGAATGCTGAGGATGGAGGAAAAGAGGAAAACCTAGGAGGAGGTGTATAGATGTAGTGAGGGAAGATATGCAGGTAGTTGTTTTGAAAGAGGCAGACGTAGAGGACAGGGGGGTATGAAAAAGGATGATCCTCTGTGGCGAACCCTAATAGGAGAATCCGAAAGAAGAGGAAAAAGAAGAAAAAGATTAACTGGTTCATCATGACCAGGAATAAAGTAAATCCCGAATCTATTTTGGTTAAACTGGAAAGGTCACTAACAAGCGCATGAAGAATATACATTACAATGCCGGAATCCAAAACCGCTCCCAGTCATAAAAACACTAAAAATAAGTAATAGCTTTTTTTGTGCATTTATGCAACCAATATTAGTTAGAGATAGAGCTAGATGTTACCTGCGCGTGTTTTGCTGTGCGCATGCGCAGATCTTGTTCATATCGAAATGACGTAACACGCGCCGCTCGCCGATGAGCGAAACAAACATGGCGACAGAGTGGAGCGGCCAGGGCTGCTTGCTAACTTTAGTCGTAGTCCTTTGGAGCTCAGTGGGCGGTCGAACGGAGACGACGAGTGTTGGCTGGTTTCATATACTGGGCATGAGACTGGAAAGGAGCAACAAACCGGCCACAATCACCGAAGATGGTGTCATTCAGGTAACGGAAGAGAGCAGCGTCCAGCTCAGGTTTTACGGGCTGCAGCTCAGTTCGAACTCCGCGTCCCGGATCCGGTTCATGGAGCTCGGTGAAGACGAGGATGACAGAGACTCGGTAAACAGGACTTGTGTCGATTTTACCAAAGATATTAGCGTGGAAAGTTACATGAACGTTAGCAGTCGAGGGACCTCTGGTGTTGTGACTGTCAACGTTAAGCCGCTCCGCAAAACCGAGCGCGAACGGGATTACATAGCGTGCATCAGGAGTCCGGAAGACAAGTGGCACCTGCTGTCAGAGAACGACGGGAGGTTACGCGTCGTGGAGGAGAAAACTTCTCTTCTTCCTCTGTGGATTCAAATCATTCTGGTTATATGTCTGCTTGCCCTGTCTGGCATGTTCAGTGGACTAAATCTGGGACTTATGGCGTTAGATCCGATGGAGCTTCGTATAGTGCAGAGTTGTGGTACTGACAAGGAAAAGAGAGACGCACGCAAAATCGAGCCTATTCGTAGGAAAGGGAATTACTTGCTGTGCTCTTTGTTGCTTGGTAATGTTCTTGTAAATACCACTCTTACTATCCTAATGGATGATCTAATCGGATCTGGCTTTGGTGCAGTAGTGGCATCCACTGTTGGCATAGTGATATTTGGGGAAATTGTGCCACAGGCGCTTTGTTCTCGCCACGGTTTGGCTGTCGGTGCCAACACCATCGTACTCACCAAGTTCTTCATGCTCCTCACATTTCCACTGTCGTTCCCTATCAGCAAACTCCTGGACTGCGTTCTAGGCCAGGAAATCGGCACAGTGTACAACCGGGAGAAGCTATTGGAGATGCTCAAGTTAACGGAACCATACAACGACTTAGTCAAAGAAGAGCTCAACATGATTCAGGGTGCATTAGAGCTGCGGAACAAAACAGTGGAGGACATCATGACGTCGCTGAACAACTGCTTCATGATCAAATCCGATGCCGTTCTGGACTTCAACACCATGTCCGAGATTATGGAGAGCGGCTACACGCGCATCCCGGTATATGAAGATGAGCGCTCTAACATAGTCGACATCTTGTATGTAAAGGACCTGGCTTTCGTCGATCCGGATGACTGCACAACTCTTAAAACCGTCACCAAGTTTTATAACCACCCGGTCCACTTTGTCTTTCACGACACCAAGCTGGATGCCATGTTAGAAGAGTTCAAAAAAGGTGAGGCATGTATAAAAAACGATTAGATATTGATTCTATACTTTTTTTGTATATATGGTAAACTGAACTGCAGAAATCTTATCAGCTGAAAATGATTTTAAATGCACAGCCTTGTACTCTTTCAGATATGAATCAATAACCACATGGCTTTGGTATTAGCTTACTCAGCAGTGTTTTTTTTTTTTGTTTTTTTTTGCAATCACATTAATTATTGAAACCACAGAAATGGTCTAGGGAACCATAATCATCTGCTGGGCTAAAAGGAAAAAATAGTACTGTGATCAGTTTTGAGGGCTTGTTCCATGCCAATGTGAAATGTCTGATTTTTATCATCTCTTGGTCTAGAGCATGATGTATTACGACTTTATGATCTGGTGTTCTGGCATATTTTCTGTTTTCCAAACCTAAATGAATGCACGGACTGAGTGCACTGAGTGCCTTGTGCTATGTGCTTCCACTTTATACCTGTTCACAATCACTGGATGAATGAATAAGGAAAATGCTGACTCAGAGATAAATCTGGTGGGTTCTGAATCACTCCCGTGTTTGTTTTTAAAACAACATGAATTTTGTAGAGTAGTAAATATTTTGATTTGGATGGTTTTCTGTTAGTTATTTTCTTCTTCTTTCGCCTGAGTTTTTCTTACCTCCAAAACGTCTTACCTGTGCGATGCCTTTCATTATAAAACTCCCAGTATCTTCAACTCTGCGACCAACAAGCTCCCTCTATTGTTTCTTTGTCAATGCCACTGTCTTTCAACCATACAACATAGCAGGTCTCACCACAGTCCTATAAACTTTCCCTTTCACTCTTGCAAATACTCTTCTATTACCCTTATAAATATTACAGCCTTTTCTCTGCCTACTACACCCTGGCTACAGTATTTTCTTCACTTCTCTAACACACTCTCCATTACTTTCCACAGTTTGACCCCAGGTAATTGAACTTATTCACCTTCACCTCTTCTCCCTGCAACCATACCACTCCACTGTCCTCCCTCTCATTCACACACATGTACTCTGCATTACTCCTACTGACTTTCATTCCCCTTCTCCAAGCTCTTCTCAACCTGTTCCCCACTCTCACTACAAATAACAATATCATCTGCAAACATCATAGTCCTGTCTGACCTCGTCCGTCAGTCTGTCCATCACCACTGCAAACAAGAAATGGCTCAGAGCCGATCATTCATGCAATCCCAACTGCGCTTGTAGTACTCATCCCCTTCATGAAAAAATACTTTTGCTGACAGATGGTCACCTCTCCTTTCAGCTTCCACTACTCTTTCCCATAAGTTCATGGTGTGGCTGATTAACTTTATTTCACTGTAGTTACTGCAGGTCTGCTCTCTTTCCACTTGAAATCTTGAACACACATGTCTACCTTTTTCCTCTCCATCTTCTCAGCTAACGCTCTCCGTTTACTAGTCATAGTGCCGACATTTAAAGTACCAACCCTAACTGCTACTGTCCAACACTTCTCCATTTCCTGCTGTCTCTTTAGACATATTCCCCCTCTCCTTCTCCTCCTTTGGTCCTTTGGTACCCCAATTTCCACTGGTATCCTGTTGGCTAACAATACCTGTGGCGGTCGTTGGTAACCCGGCCCTCGACCGATCCGGTATGAAATTTAATTTTGTGATCCGCATATCTGATTTGGCGCATGTTTTACGCTGGATCCCCTCCCTAATGCAACCCTCCCCATTTATCCAGGCTTGGGTCTGGCTCTAAGAGCGCACTGGCTTGTGCAACCCTAATGGCTGGGTTTTTTGCTGTGAGTTGATTGTTGTTAAACATATAAATGCAGAGGCTTCTATTAAATCTTAGGTTACGGTTTAAAGTTTTCCGAATATTTGCTTATTAACACATGACCTGAATGTGATTGTAATGCCTGAGGACTTGCATTTTTAATACTTTAATACTTCACTTGTTTTATGTAATATTATATACAGTACATATTTTACAATAGAGTAATTATCAATTAAATGTCTAGTTTCTGTTGATCAACACTGAATGATATTGAATGCACATGGTGTACTGCATAATAGCTTGTTGTTCCCAGCAGGTTTAACTTGCCAAGGTCAACAGCAGTCCTTTGCTACACAAAATTACCCTCCATTATCTAAGCAGTAAAAATCCCACATGAGGTATCAGTAGCAATGTTTCCATCCAAGTGTTTTAAATTAAATTTTGGGATGTTGCATAAAAAATACAGAATGAAAACTCAAATACAAAAAATACAAAATGCAGCTAAAAATTGAATGTGCTCAATTGAGATGATTTTTTTTTTATTATTCATTTAGAAAAGATGTGCTTTCTCTATGATAGAAACACATTTACCCAGTAAATTCTTTGATGTGAATCAAAAGAGGTTATGTGACTCACTTATTTAATATTATTGTTTTGTTTATAGAGCTGTTTTAAAAAAGCAATATTGTTTAATTATATCCAGGGATGGTCAGTATTTCATACATGCATTTTAAATATGTATTCCAATATAAAATAGGATTTTATCATTTGTATTTGAAAGGGTTAATAAAAACGGCTTCATATTTTATATCAGAACAGAAAATGGATCCACATGGAAGAAGGTTAGGGATTAGGTGAATTAGGATACAATTATGAATAATTTGCAAACTGTTAAACATTAAACTGTTGGTTACATTAAAACTAACCTGTATTTTGTAGTTTATTTTGATACACTTAAAGTTATGGCATTTTATTATTTTATTTTAAAATACATTTTGATTCATCGTTGCCCAACCCTCACTACAACACACGGTATTCATTTGGAAACTCACAGCTTTTGCTTCCTGCAGAATATATCAAGTATCTACTGTTTGGATTCTTCAGTTTGCACACAGGATCACACAGGAAACACTGACTGAATTAAATTCTGCTCATTTGTATAGCACTTTATGGCAATTCAGTTTTTACAAATCACATTAAAAAATTCCACACATCATCATTAGTAATAACAATTTACAGTCCAAACAACACAAGAGAAAAAGTCTTACATTTTGTAAAGTAGTAGCTCGAGCTTATTCTTGGTTTTCACAGAATGAGCTTCATTTAATTCATGGTTGCAGCAATTTGGTTTGTGTAATGTGTTGTAAGGAGAGACAAGTGTTTAGAATTCTTATGCATTATTTTTGCAGATATGTTTGCAGATTTAAAAGAGAAAGCTAATGTTAATGTCCATGCAGAAAGAACTTAATTCAGTAATTAAAAATGTGTATCTAGCACTAATTGCTCTACACACAGAGAAGTCAAAGTATTAAAGTCCTCTATAGGCCTCTTGCAGCATTGTCATATTTGTGTTTTGAATTTTGACATTTGTACTTTTATAAATGTAAAAAAGTAAAAAATTTTACTAAAACAATGCAAAATGCTTTCATTCATGTTATGATCTTGTCTACTCTGGTCAAGAGTATTTCTGAGTACATCAAAAAAAGTCAAATATCCGAAAGGTTTTATTTGAAAGATTCCTTCATATATAGGTTATATTCTAAAGGTATTTCTCGAAGATTAGTAACAAAACCTTGTGGAAAAAGCATTTCTATTAACTAGGTTCATCTTCTGGGAGCTTATAGTTCTAAAAACTTTGTGCTTCTGCCTTAGATACATTTTAAGAAAACGCAGATATCAAATTTTGGCTGTTTTTTCTTGATTGTAAAATGAGTTTATTCCCACTCTACTAGGCAAATCTCACCTGGCCATAGTTCAACGGGTGAATAATGAGGGAGAGGGGGACCCCTTCTACGAGGTGCTGGGTCTGGTGACACTGGAAGATGTTATTGAGGAGATCATCAAGTCCGAGATCCTAGATGAGTCTGATCTCTACAGTGAGTTGCCATCGAATATAATGGTGTTTTTTTTTTTTTTTTTTTTTTTTTTTTTTTTTTTTTTTTTTTTTTTACTTTTTTGCTGTGAATAGAAGTATTCTAATTAGTTACTTGACATACTTGACTATATTCTCTCTTAGCTGACAACAGAAACAGAAAAAAGGTGGACCCAAATAAAAATAAGAGGGACTTTTCAGCCTTCATGCATGAAAGTGAATCGAAGGTGAAGATCTCCCCACAACTTCTCTTAGCTGCTCACCGCTTCCTGGCTACTGGTTAGTTTGTTGTGTCTTCTCTCTTAAATTTCACTAACTTTAAATAATTTGTGTAAAAGCACTGTCTGATTTGTAGATAATATTTGTGGTGTACATGTCCCCCCCCCCCCCCCCCCCCCCCCCCCAGAGGTGACCCTCTTCAATCCACTCCAGATCTCAGACAAGATTTTGTTGCGAATTCTTAAGCATCCCGACGTCATCCAGGAGCTACGGTTCAATGAAAGCGACAAGCGCTCACAGCAACACTACTTGTATCAGCGTGGCAAGCCTGTTGACTATTTTATTCTAATTTTGCAGGTAAGCTTTAATCCTGCAAATTAAGACTCTGCTTCTAATTGCCCATTTTAACTATACACTATAGTTTAGATTGTACACATTATTCAATATGGTCCATCTTGTGCAACCTTTTGTCAGTCCTGGATTAAATTATACCAATACCGCAGCTGAACGGATATCATTTGGGTAATGAATCTCTCACACAGCAGTAACATGACTTGCGTGTGTGGTGCTGGAATGAGTGCATCAGCCACAATGGTGTCACTGAGGCTTGTAAAAAAAAAAAAAAAAGAAGTCCGTAAACCGGATGGTTGGCAAACCAAACCGATCCAGCCCATATCACTTCTGTGGTCACTTACTGTTGATGGGATAGTCGATAAACACATGTATGCCCAGGGGAAAATTATCTTTAGCCCCTAAGGGTGCAGATGCGATGTAGCTTATAAAATAGGTAAAAACCTTGCTTAAAATATACTGGCAAAGGGAATAGTATTTGAGCTTCATTGGTTGAAACAATAATACAAAATTATAATAATTATTATAATAAATTATTATTATTTCTTAAGCTCGATATCATGTTACTCACCCCCTTTTTCACATTATCTAGGTTACATGTTTTTTGTACATTTAATGTACAGTACCTTGTACAGTGGTCCCCTGAAACTTGCGGGGGTTATGTTCTAAGACCCTCTGCGAGTTTCGAAAATCTGCGACTTTTGGATGCAACACCGCAGCCCCTATGGTACCTTAATGAATTCATCTATACATTGTTACTTTAATACAATAATGTATTGTAAAAAATTTATGAAAATTGTTAGTGAAAACATAATTTAAAATGTTATTCCTAACGTTCCTGAACATTTGGTCTCGCTGTGGATTCACGCGAATTTTAAGAGTATCCGCAACTTGCTGTTAGTTTAGTTCCAAATGAGAACCCGCAAATTTTCCGAGCCACGACTTTCTAACCGCGAATTTATCAGGGGTTGACTGTAGTTGCTTTAAAATGAAACATAGGACTAATGTATTTATAGGTTTCTGTATTATAGTGATATAAAATGGTTAGGGCAAATTATTAGTTTTTAAAACAGGTTGGGTGTGCTGTGACATTGCTGTTTACAATTTATATATAATACCTTTGCGTGCTGTAGCATTGCCGGTTCCCTTTACTGGAAATAAAGGGCACTTGTGCTAACATGAGCACAAAATGTGGTTTGTAGAGACCTATATTGCCACGGTTAGAATGGTAAAATTTCACGCTAATCTCAACTACATTAAACACATGATTGTGCCCAGAGCTCCTCGCCTGACGTCAGCATCCAGCCTCACTAATACTATTGAGGCATAATTTTTGAATCACTTCATCCATGTTTTAAAATTCTTTGCTTATTATAACAGCAAAAATGGGACAGAATCTGTTGTTGAATGTTCAGAAGCACACATGAGGATGATGGATAGGTGTCCAAAACATTTGACATTATTGTGTTTTGTTATTACATTATTTGTTACATTATTATTTATGTTATTGGTAAAGCTTATATATATATATATATATATATATATATATATATATAAACTTACAGATTCAGGAACCTTGTATAAATCATGGAACAATGGACCAACACTTGCTTACATGTTTACCTAAGCTTTTTGTAACTAGCAGTTTTTTGTGCTTGTACACTCGTGTGTCCTGTGTCTGTTACCATTTGTGACGTCTCACGGGTGTCCTTCAGTTGGTGTAGTGTTGCACAGAGAGGGGAGGTGCAGTGTTTATGACCTTTTTGTAGATTGTATTTGCAAGGCTTGCCCTTCACTAATCGATCCCTCTTACGTAACGGAGACAGAAAGTCCTGCTGCATTGTGAGCTTGTGCATCACACCACCACTTCGTACACAAGCGCACACACACACACACACACACACACACACACACACCACAAACAATAAATCAATGCGGTGTCCTATTTTAGTAATGGTACAATCAGATAAGAAGTTTACAAAGTGACAGTCAAAAGCCCTTTTCTGCTACACAGTTTAGATGATAGATTTAGATATTATATTCCAGCAATATACAATGTGAATAATCAATTTTACTTTCAGATTCTTATTTGGAACACAAAAACAGCACTTGAACAAAGAATGACAGTACCTGCATTGCACTTAAGAGGTCCAATGTGATCCAAGGCAGGGATCAGGGAGTCATTTCCTAGATTTAAATATCCCAGAACTCTGTGGTGGCTGTAAAGGGACTAGGAATGTTTTTACAGTACTTTGTCAGCTGTCTCACAGACAGCGAACAGAATGTTAGGCTTTCATCTGGTCTGACTCTGCCAACTGGAATGCCAGTGGGTAATATTGGGTAGAGAGTAGAGTATTTTGTTGTGAAGTAGACAGGTTTCAGTGTTGGATGCCAGCACTGTTCTGTATTATAGCAATACTGGTTCAGATTTACTGGCTTTCAAAAAACAGAGAGTGTAATTAATAATAATTGAGCTTTTTATTTTAATTAATTGAATAGTAATTAATATAATAATTGAACTTTTACTTATGCGTGTGGCAGAACTGGAAAAGCCAAAGTGAGACTATTCCAATCGTGTGTCATGCAAACAGATACCGATATCTGGTTTCTGGTTTTCTGAGGGGGTCAAGGAGATGCAAAAAAAAATATGAGGACTGAGACACTGAAACCTCTGTGGTTGTGTGTGTGTATGTGTGGCTTGCTGAGTGCCTATTTACTATTCATGTTGTGATCTGGTTTCTTATTCCTAGAATTACTGCTCACACACCTTGCATAAGGTTTGTATCATATAGCCTGTTCGTAAGTAGGTAAGTCCAGGTTGTTAATAATAAAGTCAGGTTTAGTGTTAAGGTTATTCTAATCAATTAACAAAATGGAAAGTAAATGAACAGAAGAGAAATCCAAATCAAATCAGTTTTTGGTGTGATGACCCTTTCCTTGCAGAACAGCATCAATTCTTCTAAGTACACTTGATTTAGAAGGAACTCAGCAGGTAAGTTGTTCTTAACATCTTGGAGAACAAACCACAGATGATCTGTGAATGTGGGCTGCCTCAAATTCTTTTCTCCATGTAATCCCAGACAGACTTGATCATGTTGAGATCAGGGTTCTGTGGGGCCAAAAGTATTACTTTCAAGACTTGTTCTTCACTACGCTGAAGATAACATTTAGCTGTACTGTATGTTTAAGGTCGTTGTTCTGCTGCGGAATAGTCTTGGCTGCAATCGGACCTCTCGCTGATGATATTGCATGATGGATAAGTTCAATTCTTTTCTATTTGTAAAGCGATTTTTAACAATGAACATTGTCTTAACGTAGCTCTACACAGATGTGGTGATAAAAATGAATAAGATGTTCTTTATAAGTGTAAGTTTGTCCCCAATAAGAATCTGTTTGTATTTTCTTTAGCACTAAGGACACCATTTAACCTGACCAAATCTCCAGCTCCATTTGCAGAAATGCAGCCCCAAACTTGCAAGGAACCTCCACCATGCTTCACTGTTGCCTGCAGACACTCATTATTCACCTGCTTCCATTTTCTTGCACCCCTGTTCCAATGTTTTTGTGCACAGTTGAGTCTTTTAGCCTTGTTTGCATGTTGGAGGTATAGCTTTTTGGCTGCAATTCTTTCATGAAGGCCACTTCTGGAATGACTTCTCCAGATATTAAATTGGGTGTGCCTAGGTCCCACTGGTTTCCACCAGTTCTTTGCTGGTGGCATTTCTGGACATGTTCTGCTGCCAAAGGGAAGTAAGCATGATGTTTTTAATCTCTGCATTAAGTTACCTTGCCCAACCATTGCGTCTATTGTCCTCAATTTAGCTTTTTCTTTTGTGCTTTTTAACAGCACACATTTAAACCCCAGCCTTGCTGATGCAGTGTTTTGTAACTATCTTGTCTTGTTGCTGTGTTCAGTCTTGCCTTGTGTCATACATCTTTGACATGAAACTATCTTCCACACTCTAGAAGCAGATTTAGGCTGTTCCTCATCTAGTTTTGAGCCTCCTACACAGCTGTTTTTGTTTTAGTTAATGATGATTGTTAGCACTTGCTTGGTATGCACACACTCGCACAAAACCCCAAGTGCAAAAAGTTAGGGCTTTGTGTGAAAGGTCAATTAAAATGGATTGCAATGGTTTAAAAATCTAAAACTCGTTTTATTTACAAAAGAACATCAAATCTTCTAATTAAGGAAATGTGCCATTTTAAAGGTAAATGGTTATTTATTTGATTTGATTGCAGCTAAATAAAAAAAAAAAGGTTGGGACAGGACCACATTTACCACTGTGTAGCATCTTTTCTTCTTTTTACAACAGTCAATATACATCTGAGTTCTGATGAGACCAGTTGCTAGAATTTTGGGAGAGGTATGTTGTCTCATTTATGTCTGATACAGGATTTTAGCTGCTCCACGTTCCAGTGTTCTCTTTGTTGTATTTTACGCTTCAGGATGCACCAAATGTTTTCACATTTAAAAGGGCTGGACTGTAGGCAAGCCAGTTCAGCACAGAGACTCCTCTACTATGAAGCTGTTGTTATAGATGCAGTATGCAGTTCAGTATGATGTATAATGTGTTTTGTATGTACTATTGTCTTAGTGAAATATGCAAGACTGATCCTGAAAAAGACCTTGTCTGACAGGAAGCAAATGTGGCACTGAAATCTGTATATACCTTTCATCATTAATGGTGCCTTTTCAGAAATAAAAGCTATCCATCCATAGGCACAAATGCAATCCCATACCATCAGAGATGCACACTTTTTAACTGCGTGCTAATAACAAGCTGGATGGTCCTTCTCCTCTTTAACCCGGAGGGCGTGACATTCATGGTTTTCAAAACTAAAAAAAAACGTATTTCTCTGACTGTAGACTGTTTTCCCACTTTGCCTTAGTCCATTTTTCAATAAGCTTTGGCCAAAAGAAGACTGTAGCATTTCTGGATCATGTTCACAAATGGCTTCTTTGCATAGCTTTAAGTATTAAGCTTTAACTGTGAGCACAGGCAATGATTTCTGGAGGCTTTTCTGAGCCCATGCAGTGATTGGTGCCTGAGGGTCATGAGCATCCATTTTGATTTTTACCCTTGTGTCAGACGCCCTTGTAGTTTCTGAGATGTAACTTTGTTTTTTTGCAATTTTACTCAGCATTGCATAGTCTGACCTTGGAGTGAATTTGCTGGGATGATGACTCCTGGGAAGATTGCCAGTTGTCTAAAATGTTTTTAACTTGTGAATAGTCTTCCTCCCTTTATTATGGTGGACCTTACTTTGTTTAAAAATGGCCTAATAGCCCTTCCCAGATTGATGGGCAGCAACAGTTGCTTCTCTAAGATCATTGCTGATGTATTTTCTTTTGAGCATTGTGTTAATATATGCCTGAATGCTCCAGAATAACATACTAAAACCTATGGCTTTTATAGAGGTGGTTACACTTGCTGATGGTCATTTAATCAATGGCATTTGATTAGAAGCATGTAGCTACTTCTTAGCCTTATGGAAACAGTAAAGGTGTAATTCTGTTATTTATTTATTTATTTTCATTTTAATCACCTTATTTATTTATTTATTTATTTATTTTTTTATTATTTTGGCCAGATGAATTTGATTGTCTTTATGTATAAAAAACACAATTCAAATAGGGTGTATTTTCATTTTCACATGATTTGTAGAACAGTACTTTTCCTCAAGTGTTAATGTTTAATCATGGTGGATTGGTGTACTACCTTCACTACCTGGGAACCAGTAAACTTAGTGATTATATTATATTATAAAATATTAATGAAATTGTCTGAGCAAAACAGGCTTTAGTGGAGATACACAGTCCAGACAGTATGGATAAAGATTTAAATAAGTTAACAGTGAACTTTGTGTAGTGAAACCAAATTAATTTCTTACTTCTCAGGGTGAGGATTTTAATGTTTTTTTTTTTTTCCCCACGAGTTGTAGTGTAGCATAATGTAGTCATTTCCATTGTGGAAATTGGCTCTATCCGAAATCAACTGAAATAAGATAGTTGTATATGTAGTATTTGATTACTATTCACTAATCCAGTAATATGCAGTTTTGACAGTGGCCCTGACTTTTTTATTAGTTCACAAAATAAATAAATAAATAAATAAATAAATAAATGTGTGTGTGTGTGTGTGTATGTATATGTACGTATGTATGTATGTATGTATGTGTATGTATGTATGTATTATATATATATATATATATATATATATATAAAAATCTGTATTTTTCTTTCTGTTCTTGTTCAGGGTCGAGTGGAAGTGGAGGCCGGGAATGAGAACATGAAGTTTGAGACTGGTCCCTTTTCTTATTATGGAGTTATGGCACTGACAACATCATCCTTGGGTGAGTTTTTTTTCTTTTTCTTTTTTTATGGACATCGGACTTGTCGTAACTCTGTCTTGTTTTTTTACACTGTGAAAGGAACAACAGACCCTCCTGGTCTGGTTTGTCAAATCTACAGTATGTCAGGTTGTTGGAATTAACTTCTAAGAAAGATGTGAACATTTTGAAAGATTTTAGATTTGTGCCCAAAACTGCATTATGTGTACTGTAGGTACTATAACACTGGCTGCCTAATTTGCCATGGTTAATAAATTTGACCGAGCAATAAAATAATCTTTAATTAAAGGGAAAGGGCTGATCTGGTGTAATGTCAGAAAATAAGACTTTCTGTATACGCTCTGCATAAGTTTCCTCACACATCCAAAAAATATATATCTTAGCAAGTGGAAATATCTTATATAATTATAGTTAAATGTATTGTTTTTTATTATTATAAGATTGCAATAATTGAAATATAAGATGAATTGTATTTAAGGCTTTTTGTACTTTTTGTGTTATTATTTTGCTAATAAACATTTATTTATGGAAGGAGCAAAATTATCTGCCAATAGAATAAGAAAATTATTATTATTAAAAGCTTTAGGGACAAAGCCAAAGGGATTTGCTCACTTTCGTTGGGATTGAGGGTCTGTAGCTGAGATGTCACAGGTCCAATAAGAACTTTACGATTTTAAAAATACAGGCAGGATGCTTTACTAACATCTAGTGGTTGAATGTCAAACTACAAAGTCTTTCCATGCTGCATTCCCTGACTGTGTTAGATGGGAATGTGTCAGACTTCACTTCAGGTGTTTTTATGTGCTGAGTGTCTGTGTGTCTTTATTTGTGTTTTATGTGCACTGCAAATAATCCAGATGGTTTTAGATCACTATATTTATCAGTTCTGCCTTTTGTTGTTGTAGATCATATTGCTATTTTTACCCCTTCAAAATTAGCTTGAAAACGTTTACCATTTGACCTTTTGGCTTCACTATTTCATAGTAAAAATAATTCCTTATCACAATAAATAAGATGATTGTTTTAATTGCAAAATGATCATAGTATAATCAATCTAATTATATTTCTGCGTAGCTTTAACAATAAATAGTACTTGAAATAAACATACAAAAAAAGCTCAAAATATTCAGTGTTTTCGAATTTTCCAGCTGCAGTCCACAGTCTGATGCAAGATTGACAAAAATAAATAAAGAACCCAGTTATGAGATTTTTTTTATCTATGATGGACCAGTTGTTTAAAGATCCTCTCTATCTCTCCTCCCTGACTCCCTCCTTCTCTGCTCAGCTATCACCCCCCCTCTGTCCCCCTCCGTGGGGCTGCCTCGGCCACGGCGCCTTTCTCTTAAGAGGTTTTCTCTGTTCTCTCGCTTCCCAGGTAAACCCCTGCACGTTGGGAGCTAACCCGGGGGGAGGAGGGGGTGAACCAGGTGCCACTAACATGTGAATCAGGGGGTGGGGCAGTCGGGCAGTGTGTAAACTAGATGAAATAAACAAACAAGCAAAACCACTTTTCCTCCCATGGGCCCTCATTCAGCAAGTACATCAACTGAAACTAGCCTTCAAATGTGGTGGTTAAAGTTGTTCAGACTATTTTGATGGGTTTTTTTTGTATATGTGATGTGTGGATGGAAAAACCCCTCACATAGTTACATATTGTACTCTATCACTATAAAAACTTCACTGTGTTTAGGAAAGCAGGCTTGGTTAGTAAGCTAGCTGTTACAAAAGTAAATAGAACTAAATTAAAACATTTCCACATATTTTGGGGAAAATGGTTTTAAACGGTGGAATATATTAAGGCTTGCTATAGGCAGAAAAACATAGATCCTAGAAGGAAAAAAAGTCTGTCCACGTGTGTGTATGAATGATTCTTTTAGGTTTGGACATTTCCTGTCAGTATGTGCTTATGTAATTTAGGCAGGTGAACAAAAAGTTTCGAATGTGTTTGTGTCAGTGTTAAAATTTTACTTGCTGGACTTGAGGGCTTTAGCACTGATACCCTAAATGTACTGAATTGTTCTTTCCCTGTTTTCTCCTCAAATTCACATGCTCTGTCTCAACCTCACTCTGCCTTCTTTGCTTGTGCCTCTTGCACCAGATTTGATTGTGTCTAATCAGTCAAACCTAATCATAAATCTGTATTCTGTCATGCCCTCTCATGATTTGTGCCAAATCAGTGAAGTGCTTCTTAATGCATTTCAAAACGGAGGTCAGAGCAAGGCAGAGCTTTCAGCCAAATTACAGTAATAAAAATAAATTCCTAATTTCCCTCACTAGTAGCCAAAATACTGGCAAAACATGTTCTTTTTCTCTGTTTTTGTCTGCTGTGTAACTTCCTGTTGCTGAAGTCAGGACTGATTTCTGTGTATGACCACAGAAATGGCACTGCAGAAGTAACATAGGTAAAGGTAATTACTAACATGACCTAAAGAGGGAGCCAGTGGATTAATTCTTAGCATGTAGATGTTTGTAGTCATCACGCGACATGCCCATCACCTTGCTAATGTTTTGTGTAAATGTTCTAATGTATATGTTTTGTAGCTGTAGTAACTCTAACCATCTGTCAATGAGGATGATGTAGATTATTTGAGCTGATTCTCATAAGCATGTTCCACTGATTTGTCGGGATATTGTCATGAGAACATCCAATCATTGTTTTCCACATTTCCTGTTTCTGTTGGTGTTTGGTGTTTTCTTATTTTACCTATTCATATACACAGTAAGTACTACTTGACACACATTATGTACGAGATGGATGTATAAATAATTTTCACCAACTCTGCTATTACACATGCATTTGTAAAATAGTGTGTCGGTGTGGAAGATGTGTTGGCAGAGTTTTTTCTCAGCTCACTCAGCTTTCTCTGGCTTTTTCAGAGTTTCGTTCTCCTTCGCACATTAGCGGGCTGAATCGCTCGGTTTCCCTTAGCTGCACGGAGAGAGTGGATGCACTGTCCACCAGTGGCAGCAACTCGCAGCTCAACAGTGCCTCCATACCCCAGTACGTCCCCGATTTCAATGTGCGTGCCCTCTCCAACCTGCAGTTTTTTAAGGTATGAATCAGGTTTAAAAGCTAAGGATTAATGTTTATCTAAATTAATTCCAAATGTGATCAGTTTAGTAGACAAACACTGATATTTTTATATATTTTTATAACTACCCCAAAGCTAAGGTAACATGAAGTTTTATGCATTTATATTATTCTGTATAAATGTTGGTATTAAATGCTAGATTAAACAAATGCCTCGCTGGAATGAAATGGTTCCCAATTGTGGGCATGTGCTGCCTCTCTGTTTAAAAAAACCTTGCTGAATTTCTACCTGCTGCCTTCTGGTGGAGAAACTTCTTCTGCAATGTTGTCATTCCAATATCCTATCAGCTCGAGGAAAACCAATCTTTATAATCTATCAAGAACAATTATTTGATGCAGTTTATTTCTCAACTACAAAAAAGTGAGTAGGACAAATAGAATTTAAACCATTTTATCTTTTTTTTTTTTTACTTTATTCGTTCGACAACTAGTATAACATTTTAACATTTTAGTAGTTGTCCATGTGATTTATTAGTAAGCATTATTAGGACAGGGCTATGATTCTGTAGCTTTACATTGCTCAAAGGAACTTGACCACACAAATTGTTCAGGAAATTGTATTATCTACATTATGCTTTTTGCTTCCTGTTTCACCCTCACTTCTTATAAAGCACTGATGTACACTTCTGAGTCACGAGAGAAATGCATTTTCATTTATTTATTTTGTTCCCCAGGTTAATCGTGCTCAGTACCAAAACGGCCTGTTGGCCTCCAAACTGGACAGCACGCCACAGTCCCCACAGAGCAATCATATTCGAATGGACAGCATGCTTGCACCGCCCCTGACTACAACCACTTCTTCTATGACCTGCAACACAGCACCGTTAGCACTCAGAGAGGAAACAAACGAGACCACAGCGCTGCTAAATGACAAGAACAGCCTAAATAGTCAACGGGCTGCCCAACCACAGTCATACTCTAACTCCAACTCGAACCTCAACACCAGTACTAACACAAACTCCAGCCCTCACCCTCTGTCCAACAGCCAGCCTCAGTCACAGAGTTACCCCAACAACCCAAACACTCACACACCTCTTCTTCATATCCACACTATTTCCCACAGCCATGCACACACCGAAAGTACAATCTGACAAAGCACTGGAGCAGCGATGGTTGGTACGAGGCTCCAGAGAGGACCACACTGATCCACAAAGATAAACATGCATGGATACAAATATATACCTGTAACATGACCACTTGCATACTATATGCAATCTAACAAAAACACTTCTACAGATAAACTTTGGTATCTTCCCCCTAACCATCACTGCATGCCACCTTTTATTCTCCTTTGCCCAGTTTAATGGCACTTTAGTTGTGAAAGAAATCCTACAAGTCTAGTTTGAAATTAGGAAACTCCTTTATTAAGGTCATAAGGACCATTGATAGAACTTTATCATATGCTATGAGTCCAGACATTGCATAGTGATGAACACTTTTGCACACCTCCAACTTTGTTATTTTGACTAAATGTTTCTGTAGCATGCAATGGCCAAACATGTCATTGACAGACTCTGCATTTTTGAATGATATAACAGTATATGAGAGATGATTGCAAGATGTGCACTTTTTATATCCTTTGATAATCCATACCAAATATTTTATAATTTAGGGTTTTTTTTTGTTTTGTTTTGTTTTTTTGGATAATGTCAGAGGCACCTGTGGTGAACCACGTTTGGCATAAGCCCAAATTTTGCACTGCTTTCTCTGGATTATCATCTCTTTATCTTCTAGTTTATCAGGCCTATAGTACACCCAGTATTTTCTCAAGGTTGATATTTCCCCACTTACACTGCCCCGCCCAAAAAAAAAGTCAACACCTGGATTTAACTAAGCAAACAGGTAAGAGCCTCCCGTTATTTAACCCATACAGATACAGTGAATAGCTTCTCGTTTCTTAAACAACCATGTCAGAAGACACATCCTTCAGAAGAAACTTATTGGCATGCATCAAGCATGCCTTAAATTGGGTTAATAACTGTCCAATGCGTTAATAAAAACTAGAAGGATAGTGGGGAACCATCATCTTCAAGGAAAAAATGTGGTCTGAACATTATTTTTTTTTGAATGATCGTGATCGGCGCTCACTTGAGAATTTGGTGAGATCATATCATAAAAAAAAACCCCAACAGTAGAACTCACGGCTATGTTTAATAGTGAAAGTAAGAGCATTTCCACACACAATGCAAAGCAAACTCAAGGGATTGTGACTAAACAGCTGTGTAGCCTCAAGAAAACCACTTATCGAATTTATAATAAAAATAAAATTTTAAAGCTTCAATATGCTAGTGAGTAAAGATTGGACTCTGGAGCAATGGAAGACGGTCATGTGGGCTGATGAGTCCAGGTTTACTCTATTCCAAAGTAATGGGCGCATCAGGGTAAGAAGAGAGGCGGATGAACTGATGCACTCTTCATGCCTACTGTACAAGTCGGTGGGGGCAGTGCTGTGATCTGGGGTTGCTGCACTTGGTCAGGTCTAGGTTCAGCAATGTGATGTTTCCAAAGAATAAGGTCAGCTGACTACCTGAATATACTGAATGACATGGTTATTCCATTAATGGATTTTTTTCTTCCCTAATGGCATGGCATATTCCAAGATTACAATGCCAGGATTCATCGGGCTCAAATTGTGAAAGAGTGGTTCAGGAAGCATGAGACACAATTTTTACACATGGATTGGCCACTACAGAGTCCAGACCTTGACCCTATTGAGAATATTTTGGATGTGCTGGAGAAGACTTTGTGCAGCGGTCCGACTCATTACAAGATCTTGGTGTAAAATTACTGCAAATCTGCACTGGAATAAATGTTGTGACATTGCAGAAGCTCATCGAACGATGCCACGGCGAATGCCGAAATTAAAGCTAAAGGCGGTCCAATGGGCAGTGTACTACGCTACAGTTTGGACTGTATATGTCCAACCATAGTTTATGCAAATCATCTGAAATATTAGAAATATTTTATGCTATATTTGATATTTATTGAACGCTTTCCACTCTGAAGTAGTAAAGAGACCCAACCACAGGTACTGCGAGAGTAGAATATATAAACTGTAAATTATAAAATACATGACCAGTAAATTTATCAAATAAATGTAAAATTTAGAAATTTACCAAAACATATATTTGTGCCTCAATGACTGTGCATTTAGTATTTCCATTTTTAAATGAAGTTAATGTTTTATGTTTATGTTATTGGTTTGTAAAGATACATTGTGTTTTTTATTTATGTGTGTGTGTGTGTGTGTGTGTGTGTGTGTGTACGTACAGTACAGACCAAATGTTTGGACACACCTTCTCATTCAAAGAGTTTTCTTTATTTTCGTGACTATGAAAATTGTAGATTCACACTGAAGGCATCAAAACTATGAATTAACAC
>MU551584.1:635056-649402 GCA_024362625.1 Silurus asotus
GCCACCTTTTGCTTTGATTACTGCTTTGCACACTCTTGGCATTCTCTTGATGAGCTTCAAGAGATAGTCACCTGAAATGGTCTTCCAACAGTCTTGAAGCAGTTCCCGAGAGATGTTTGGCACTTGTTGGCCCTTTTGCCTTCACTCTGTGGTCCAGCTCACCCCTAAACCATCTCGATTGGGTTCAGGTCATGTGGAGGCCAGGTCATCTGGCGTAGCACCCCATCACTCTCCTTCTTGGTCAAATAGCCCTTGATGCCTTCAGTGTGACTCTACAATTTTCATAGTCATGAAAATAAAGAAAACTCTTTGAATGAGAAGGTGTGTCTGAAATGGTTATATATATATATATATATACATACACATTTTTCCCCATTAAGAAGCTACAACTGGCCAGAAATGTCTAGTACCACACCAAAGCACAGATCTTAGAAATTTTTTATTTTGTATTTTTTTTTTTTTGTTATTTTTTTTTGTGGAAGGCATTGTCAATAAGAAACATTAAATTTGTGTGTTAAAATTAGTAATGCATTCCAAATTATGAAAACAACTGTAGCTTTACTGCTGCTTAGACAGAATCCAATGTGATTCAGATAACACTGAACTAAATTTAGTGCTCTTCTCCCCTCATATACTAGTGTAAACACTAGCTTTAAATACTGGAAATAGTTAGTCAGAAAATTAGATTCTATTCAGGTAGCACATTTATTATGATTGTTGAAACATTAGTTTGCAATCTGCACACTCAATAGTTCAGTATTGCTTCTTAATGTTACAGAAAATCTGCACTGGTGTTCCACAGCATTACGGTGCATTCAAATGATATGATAAGGGAAGAAAATTTTAATTTTCATGTGGATTATTTATTCCTTTAAGAAAAATTTATAATAGTTTTCTTGTACATGTTCCAGTCCCTCTCTACATTGTTGTTATTCAGTTGAATCAAAAGGAAGCAAATTGATTAGTCAAATCAATAGTGCTTTATTTTCTGTTTAGTATATTCTTCTGTTAAAGGTTGTTGTTTTTTGTGGGGGTTATTTTTTTTTTTTTTTTTTTTTATGGCTCCTGAGTTATTATAAGTGGCTCAATGCCTTTATGAAATGTCCAAAAAAAAATAGAGAGATTAATGCAAGGGTTCATTATCATTAAATTGCACAAACAAAATGTGGTTTATACTTTACCTCAGTTCATATTGCTTGTCTAGAAAACTTGCTACTTTTTATTGTTTTATTTATTTATTTTTTTTAAGTGTAGTTAAAGGTTACCGTGGCAAAATGGGTTTTTGTGAGCATGTTAGTTATGACCACATGTTATTGTTTAACATGACCAAAGGTACAAGGACATATTTAAATTCATAGGGAATGATATTGGCCAAAGATATTTGCACTTTGATTTGCCTGCATCTCCTTTGTTAGAGTAGCATGTTGCCCTTTTTGGGGCCCTGAGTTGTGGAATGAGACACTCCTGCAGCTCAGAAGTAATGAAATTCCTTCAGGCTAGAGGTCCAGCAGGTAATCTGCTTTTAATGTTTGAAACATTTTGTCAGTGACCCTGGTGGGTTGGGGGGATTTTCATTCTACAGTGTGTTATAGCTGCCTTTTTCATTGAAGCGTCCTCAGTTTCACCATTCGTCAGCAGTGAAGGTTAAAGATTATGATTTGTGTATGCGAGCGGGCTGCGTGCGGGTTAATTTTCCATCGTGCATGGTTTACTCATCATTGTTTATGCCCATGCATCTTGTGTGTTGATGCATGAAACAGTAAAGAATCCTGCAAACCCACAAAGCTCCTCTGACTGCTTTAGGTATCACACCATTATGTTTTGACGCACACTAGTCTTCCATTTGCATGCTATGTATTTCACATAGCAAATTTTTGTTCTTCTTTAACAACATATACTATTGTAACCACTCCTGGTGTTTTTTTTTTTCCTTTACAAAGCGATGCATTTTAAATGACTACACAAAACACTCAGTTTGAACATTTAATGTCTGTCTGTATTTGTTTTAAGAGAAGTGTAACGAAGAAATGTACTGTACTTCCGCTAATGTTTGTTGGTTTTATTTAAAGCAACATGTACATAGCATTTCATAAGGACTGCTGGAGGAGTTCTGATTAACATGAAAATAAATCTGAGATATCTATTTCTCTATAAAGCTGTTCCCGCTGTTTAATTTCTTTAACTATTTTTTTCTTTTCATTTTTTTTCTTTTTTTTCTTATTTCCCTTTAGCTTTTTAATTTTTTGTTTTTCCTCCATATATAAAATTAATGTAGCATTTTGACTATAGGATTGCAAGTTCTTTCAAAATTATTGAAGGAAGTATGTTCTTCGTATGTTCTCTTCCAACGCCTGATCATATGCACATTGTCCTATTGTGTAATAAGACCGAGATATTATATGAGGGGTTATTATCACGAAAGGGCAGGTTCTGGCATAAGGCTGACAGGAATACTGAAATAAATAATGTTCAGTATATGTATACTATCAATTATAACGTTACAAATATAACACTATGATAACTGATTCTATTAATATTTCTAACTTTTGCAAAAGTATATCAAATAATAATTATTGCCATGTCACAGGTAAAATATCTAAATTATTAATTGCAATTGAATTTCTGATGAAACATTTTTCTTCTTCAAACTTAAAAGAAAGGCTATATAAGTGAATGTCTTTTTTTTAAATCCTTTTTTTAATTTTAAATAATGAGGTAATGTGATTAAATACATCATGAATGAATAAGGGCACGTATGGTTACAGAATTACTAGTGAACTTTGAACAATAGTTAAGCACTGTTATCAGATTTCTATTGGATATTTTTCTGATTAAATAGTCCAGTCTAGAAAAAAATTAACTGAATTTATCTGCAATTAGAACTTCTTAGCTCCACCACTTCACATGCTTCATTAGCACAGTATATAAAAGTGTCAAAAACATGTTGAGATATATGAACACTATGGCTTCCACTTAAGCAGCGTTGTAGCTTATTGTATGCTCTATCTTTATTGTAAATTGTGGATAAATTATTCGTGACAACCTGATTGCTTATAAAGCATGTCTGCCATTGGCCAATCTGCTTTTAGCAGGCATTTGATAGTGTTAAAAATGAGCGAAAGTCACAATAGTTAAATCTTTCCTCTACCTACCAAAAACATAAAACAATCCACTGTACCTCAAATTGGCATCGGATCCAAATTTCTTTTTTTTTTTCTTTTTCTTTTTTTTATTATAAACAAACATATTGTGTAAATTAATGTGGATTGTGAGATTTTTCCTATTAATTCATTTGCTTATGCAACCAAAAATTGTCTTGAAACCCTTAGCCCGGCATCACCCAGAATAAATTACATTTGATCAATATGCAAACTGTTCCTGGGACTTTTGCAAGGTATTCGTGATGGGAAATAACTAAGTAGAGTCAAATTTTAAGAATGTGAAATAGGTAAATACAGGCCTATATTATGCCCTCGTGGGGCGTGCTTAAATCCAACAGCATTTGCCTTTCATTCCACATCTGATCCAGCTGTTATGCTTTTACAAGCATCTAAGAACAAGTTGACGACCATATGCGATAGCACAGGCAGCACCTGGCATCAGCTCTGTACAAACAGTAGGGTGTTGACTCAATTCCTTGTTAATTTTATTTATTTATTTCGTAAAAAAAAAAAATAAATAAAGAGTAATTTGTGAATCTTCCTCTAGGATTAATCTTATGATCTACCTATCTATTTATTGCATTTGGAGTTTGGATAGCCACCCTAGAAAGATGATTCGATTACCATATTAATTGTATGTATTCCACAGCAGTAACCTGTATTAACGATCAAAAGAACCGTAGCTCATATAACTGCACTTTATTAAGGAAACTATAATGATTTATAACATGGCATTTTAGATCTAGAGGTAAATGCAATAGTGTTTGCTGAATGACTTGGTAAACGACCCGTATGTTCTTTTCTTTCTTTGTCAGCCGAAGTTTAATTTTAGAAAAGGGAGGAAAAAAACGCAGTTTTTGTTTTTTGAAAGCTCAGCTCCCTCGCCTCTCTGTGTTTGTCACATACCTAACACGCCATTGTGGGCGTGGCTTCTCTATCTTTTATTTCTATTGGTCGCACACGATCTTCTATTCTCATTGGTCTATGAACGACTTCACGTAGTTCCGCTACTAAAAAAAAGGCAACGGTCTTCTTCATTTCAGCTCCGATCGCTGTTTATGTATCTGCTTTGGTTTTGTTTTGTTTTTCCTTTATGTGCATCTTATCCAATATGGCGGCACTGGTGAGGACTTTTCTGTCGTTGTTTTCTATGGCAACCAGAAAAAAAGTGGTCGGAGGCTAGCCCCGGACAGGTTGTCACATGATTAGCGACTAAAACCGAGCTGCCTGATTCCAATATGGTGGTTAGCTCGGCGGAGCTACGTATCCTGTTAATGATATTGTGGGCTTGCTGGTTTGGCTCTGGCGCATGCAGCCAAAACACGTCGCTGCGGGTCATCGGTCTGAGACTAGAGGAGGCCAGCGACCGTGTTTACATGCGCGGGAGAATCCTGACCGCTGCGCCTGGCTCCACTTTTAAGCTCCGGTTGTTTGGTTCCTATCTGCTGAATGGGACTTGGCCGTGGCTTGCATTCGTTAGAGTGGATGCGAGTGTCGCTGAGGACGCTTGTAACCAAGAAACATTGCGCAATACTTCTGCTTTCCAAGTGCGCGAAGAATTTAACCCGGACGAGGAAAACGGAGGCTTAATAGTAGTCCAAACTGAGGATACAAACATCTCGGATCAGGTAAACGATGAAACGCATTCGGTTTTCTACTGCTTGTGCGTATTCAATGGGGAAAACTGGCAGCCAGCAGGGCCGGACAGGTTCCGTTTAAAAGATCCAGATCTGCCACCCGAATGGATCCCAACATGGGGTCTAGCCGTAATCATCATCCTAGTAGTCCTCATATGCTCACTGATAAGATGCCTTCATCTCAGTTTGCTTTGGCTTGACCCTCTGGAGCTTTATGTACTGCACAGCTGTGGATCAGAAGATGAGCGACGTCTGGCGAAGCGCCTGGAGCCAATTCGGAGGAGAGGAAACTTTCTTGTTTGCTCTCTGCTTTTCTTGTGTGCACTGGGCCACTCTGTGCTTGGTGTGGTCTTCTACCGTGCCTTTGCATCCATCCTTCCAGCTGCATTTGCATGTGCTGCCCTTATATTCGTAGTCGCCGAGTTGTTGCCCCATATCATAAGCTCGGGATATGGCTTTTATCTCGCCCCGAGTCTAGTATGGATCGCCAAGAGCTGTCTGATCATCACGTGCCCCCTGTCTTGCCTCTTGGGTCTCTTTTTGGATTTGGCATTTAGGCGTGACGTAAGTACTTGCGGAGTGCGTGAAAAGGTGATGGAGCTGATCCGCACTAACGTAAACGATCCATACAGCGAGTTTGTCAAAGAGGAGTTCCGGCGTGGGACGCTGAGGAGCAAGACGGTGGAGGACATTCTAACGCCACTGAAGGACTGCTTTATGCTCCCCTCCACGGCCGTGCTGGACTTTAACACCATGTCTGAGATCATGCAGAGCGGTTACACCCGCGTGCCCGTGTACGAGGAGGAGCGCTCTAACATTGTGGAGATCCTTTACATCAAGGACCTGGCCTTGGTGGATCCTGCCGACTGCACACCAATGACCACTATCACCAAGTTCTACAACCACCCGCTGCATTTCGTCTTTAATGACACTAAGCTGGATGCCATGCTTGAGGAGTTTAAAAAAGGTGATTTTTCCAGGCAGACTTTAAAAATCTTAGATGCTATCCAGTCCTCTAGATAACCAGTTCCCATCCCTGGTCTTGAAGTACCTTCAGTCTTGTACAATTTAGTATTCTCCTGCTCTAAAACACCCTCTGGATGTTTTTTAGATGATTAGTAATATCTGGTGTGTTGAGAGCAGGGAAGACACTAAACAGTACCACTGACTGTTGTTGCAAATAAAAGTAATCTTGTGATTCATTGTGAAGCACTTTACTCCTGACAGCATCTTGCTTCTCTTAGGAAACTCTCACCTGGCCATAGTACAGAGGGTGAATAATGAGGGAGAGGGAGACCCCTTTTATGAGGTGCAGGGTCTGGTCACCCTTGAAGATGTGATCGAGGAGATCATCAAGTCAGAGATCCTGGATGAGTCTGATGGCTATAGTGAGTATCTTAGATGTTACCTTGTGTCTACCATCTAAATACATTGTTTTTAAAACTTTTTTTGCCCACTTTTTTTTTTAATCCCACAGTGAACATGAAAGTGAAGCGCCCTCTTCCCCCACTAGAGATCCCTTTAGAGCCACGTGCAGTGCAGGAAGAATTCTCTCTCTTTAAGTTGCCCGAAGGCGAGGCGAAGATCCGCACGTCTCCTCAGCTTCTACTTGCTACACACCGCTTTTTATCCAGAGGTCTGAACATTGTGTTTCTGTGCTTGTTTTGAGTCAATACAGTTTTGCAATAACACTGTTATACTTTGTAATTTTCACGAGAATCTTCTTTCCTTGTTGTTTTTGTGTAATTAAAACTAAATAATCAGAAACGTTTTAAAGACAGGAGAAATGGACCCTGAAACATTTTATCAGCCCAATGATTATGCTGATATGTTGCTCTTTAATGCTACGGTGCATGGAAGTGTGTACACATGGTAATATGACTGGCAGTGTGTCAACATATTTTTGATGTTTGCCCTGCATTTTTTTAATATTTATGATTGTTGGATCATGGAAATGTTGTGTTTAATCAAAATACCCCTAGCAATTCTTACAACATGGAATAGTACATTTCATTTTTACTTTCACATTTGTACCCATGTTTATTTATTGGTAATAAATCAAGTGCCATGATAATCTAAACAAACCATGTTTAAGTGTGCTTGGGTCACAAATAACAGAAAACAAAGAACGGGCACTAAAACCAAATAGGTAGTTGATTATGTAAACAACTTGTTTACAACTATTTCTGTATTATTTTTAGCTATGTTAAAAGTCTTGTAGTTGTTGGTTTATTTAGTACATTCAAATTGTTTTCTTGTGTGTGGTGCAGTTGAGAAAGCATTTAACTTTAAATCAGTCTACTGTGTATTTCTTTTGGCTACAAGCAGCATTTTTTTCTGCTGTAGAAGCAAGCTACTTATTGAACACTCATTGTAGATGCGAGCTACTCATAGCTACTCATTAGACTGTAGCTCAATATGAAAGTGTTCCTGATATACTTAAGCAGGTGTCATAAAAATATATAAACCTTCTGCAGCAAGAAAGGTGCAGGGTGAATTTAATTAAACCATGTCGTGGTCATTAATGGTTTAGTGCATATCAGATATTCTCAGCAAAGCTATACTGGAAACTATTTGCTGTAGACGTGTATGTACTTGCAAACAAAGCTGTCTCTGTTTTATCATCACATGCTGCTTAATATACACATTCAAATAACTTTACATGTTGTACTGTTCAAGAGGTAACTTTAATTTAGTATATAGACTGTGTGAATTTGTCTGTTTCTTAATTGTTGAATATTTATGACGGATCATTTCATCATCTTTTCCTATGACTTTCACCTGTCTCTTGCAGAAGTGGAGCATTTCTGCCCACAGCGAGTGTCAGAAAAAGTCTTATTTCATCTCCTGCGACATCCCAGTGTTAATCAAGAAGTGAAGTTTGACCCAAACAACAAAATGAGTCCTGACCATTACCTCTATACACGCAATCATCCAGTGGACTACTTCATTTTGCTGCTGCAGGTGAGTCGGTCATTTGCATATCTTCAAAAGGATTGTGATTGTGCCCTGATTCCCCATTACAAACATATACAGGCTTACAAATTCTATTGCAGGCAGTCACTTGAGGGCTGTAGAAATGTTTTTGTTTTCATTTCAACCCCTGTGTGTGTGTGTGTGTGTGTGTGTGTGTGTGTGTGTGTGTGTGTGTGTGTGTCTGTATTTGTGTGTGAGTGAGTGTGTTTAAAATGAATTAGAATTTGACAGCTGAAACAGGTCTCCAAAAAGGCCATGTTTACCACTGTGTAGCATCAGGTTTCATTGCTAATGAAATAAATGTATAGTGAATAAAAAGACACGTACGCAATCACAGATGCGCAAATAATTAAATGTTTGGATCCTATTTATGTTCACATGATCATCGTCTGGTCACTGTTGTGTGTAGGGCCGTGTGGAAGTGGAGATCGGAAAAGAAGGGCTAAAGTTTGAGAATGGCGCCTTCACCTACTACGGGGTATCAGCGCTTTCGGCACCATCCTCTGGTATGGCTTTATTTGAAGTGTATATCTAGAAAAGGTTATTACCCACTTACCTCGTTTTCTCTTTAATTTAGTTAACAATTCCCATCCACCTGTTAGTTCAACTACCACAAGACTACTACAAACTCAGCAGAGACAAGGTGGCCAGGTGCTTCCTCCAGATCAACTCATTTAGCATTTATAAACATCCATTTTAGTATATAACGTTGACTGTATTGGGTAAAGTGGATTGAAAGCGTTAAGGTTCATGTGTGCTTAGGTTAATGCACATCTGTGTTGTAGCTAATGGTTAGTTTTTTTTAGGTGAATTAATAATCCATTTATGTTCTCCTAGTACATCAGTCTCCAGTGTCCACACAGCATCGTTCCCTCAGAGACACGTTTGACCTGGGAGAAGCCACAAGCCCATCCAGTTACTGTCCTGACTACACAGTTCGAGCCCTCACCGACTTGCAGCTCATCAGGGTAAAATGCTAAACTTCTCAACTTTTCATTGTAAATAGAGCTTTTTTTAACATGTACTTGCAGTGCAGGATAACACAATATGGCTCCTCAGAATTAATAACCATCAAAAGCATTGTTAGAATAGATTGTGTCTAACATGGTCTGCAAACTAGACAAAGTACCTACTATGAAATATGTATATGGTTGCGGAAAATATTAATGCCTTGATGATAATGTTCAGTTAGTGGTTTGGATTAATAAGGTGCTCTATCTATATCTATAAAAAGTGTTATTATGTATATTGTCTTTGACATGGCCAAATATTTTACAAAATATGTCACCAGCAAAGCATACAGTCCATATATTGAAATTATAAGTAATATGGCTCTGATAAATCAAAATCAGTGTTTTATAATGGCTAAGTTTATTTGGATTTAAATACAACTGAATGCCTGTGGTTGGAATTAAAGCTGCCAGTCCACCTGCCAAATTCTCATATTATAAAGATGATGGTTGGCTTGATGTAGAGTCAATGCACATCTCATATACATCCACCTTTTACCTTTGTATGTGTATCTTATAATAAAGTAAACAGGATCTAGATATAAATTTAAAAGTTCGATACATTTCAATTCGCTTTCCAAGTGCACCCTTGGTGCTACGGTAGTTACACACATCAGTCTATAATTTATATGACTAATAGAAGTGTTTTTTTATTAATTTTTTTTTTTATTTCTCAATTTCTGACGTTGCCATGGCTGTCTTCGCATAGGTAACTCGATTGCAGTATCTCAATGCCTTGATGGCATCTCGGGCATCACCGAGCCCTGGTCTTCCAGAGATTAAGGTCCTTCCTAACAGCCAGACCAAACTCCTAAATGAAAAGAACGTCACCCAAGGTACAGAGCTGTGACTGAAGGCATGGACACAATCAACGTAACATTTGGTAATGGACAGTGATTGCAAGAAAATCAATGCTTTGACATTTAAAGTGATCTTTCAGAATAAAATTACACCTCAGACACACACACACACACACACACTTACTCACTCACACACACACACACACACACACACACACACACACACACACACACACTCACACACACTCACACACAGTGACGATAAAGCCAAGAATATTTCTATTTCTCTATACAGTTTTGTATTTTCAGGGTGAAATTGTCTAAATGGCTGATGATATTACAAAATTGTAGAAGAAAACTGCTTAACAATCTGTTTTGTTAACTAAACATTTTGTTCTTTGTTCTTTTCTTTTCTCTTCGATGACAACCCTAGACTGTTCACTTCACTTTTCATTCTTTGATGCAATTGACAACTACTGTTAATGTATAGAGGTAAAGGCAAGTTCAGTGCTTCAGCATGAGTTTGTGATTGAAGCAGCCTTTATGTACTGTCCCCTCCTTCCCATTTCCATGGAGTTACCCCCTTATTTTGCTTAGAAAATGACATGATTGTTTATTTTTTTCTTCGTGATACTTCATGACCATCAAAACCATCTTTTTTTATTTAGTGAAGTAAACGTTTCCTTATGGTCATTTTGCTGCTAACTTGTCTGGCATTTCACTTCTATTACACACAGTCAAGTCCTAAATTCCATCCTTCCCTAAATAGGTATATTCCTATTTCTCCTGTATTAGATGCCATTTATTGCAACAAATTCAGAATTATTGACACCCTTCAAGAGCAAAAATGGGCAAAATGTTTGTATAAAATCATTTAATAGTATTGAAAAAGAATGTTTGACAGTGCTTCATAAATGATTGCAACTGTAAAACTACTGTGTTTCCAAATAAAATATACTTTATTGCATCATGTACCTATATATTTTTTTCTCATTTCTTTGAAGGGTACCAGTAATTCTGCAGTCTATCCACTTTTCCCTTGTTTTTCCAGTAGATTGTATGTGTTTTTCACTTTACTCTTTTGTTAGTGTGCAATTGATATATCGTCCATATAATATGTATAATATACATTATAGTATTTAACCTATACAAATATCATACCATTGTTACCAAAGCTTGGCTAATACAATAAGGGATATAGTCCTCTATTGTGCTTAGATCCTACAGTAATAAATATATTTTATAAAATAAGAGATTAGCATTGGTTGGATGTGTGTTAGGCCTTTAATGTGCAGCTCGTAGGTAAATACCATCCAGTAGGAAGCACATAGTGATTACCCCTGCTGATTGTATTTAAATTAATTAGATTAATGCATATCAACTTGTCAATTATTCAGCTTATATCATGTTCATTTTCCAGCATTGACAAGTTAAAATTGTCGATTGTTTGACCGAACTCATTAAAAATAAAAATCTTTTTAGTTATTTTATATATTTGTCATTAGATCTTTAATTCTCTGCTAAATCTGACTTTGAGATAAATTATTGCGATATCTTCTTCTTCTTCTTTCAGCTTCTCCCAATAGGGGTCACCACAGCGGATCATCCTTCTCGATTACCGCCCCCCCAACCTTCCTCTACATCTGCCCTTTCAAACTAACTACCTGCATGTCTTTCCTCACAACATTCATAAACCTTCCTCTTTTCCTCCTTCCTGGTGGCTCCATCCTCAGCATTCTTCTATATACCCTATGTCCCTCCTCCGCACATGTCCAAACCCTCTCAATCTCGCCTCCCTCACCGTGTCTCCAAAACGTCCTACATGCGCTTTCCCTCTAATAAACTCATTTCTAATCCTGTCCATCCTCATCTCTTCCAACGAAAACCTCAACATCTTCAGCTCTGCTACCTCCAGCTCCACCTCCTGTCTTTTACTCAATGCTACTGTCTCTAGACCATGGTATTTGAACTCCTCCACCTCTTCTCCCTGCAACTGCACACCACCACTGTCCTCCCTCTCATTCCCACACATGTACTCTGTCTTACTTCTACTGACTTTCATTCCCTTTCTCTCCAGCACATACCTCCACCTCTCCAGGCTCTTCTCAATCTGCTCCCTACTCTCATTACAAATCACAATATCATCCACAAACATCAAAGTCCACGGAGACTCCTGTCTGACCTCATCCGTCAACTTGTCCATCACCACTGCAAACAAGAAAGGGCTCAGAGCCGATCCTTGAACCAGTCTGTCGTTCCTATTGCACACTTCACTGCTGTCACACTGTCCTCATACATGTCCTGCACTTCCCTCACATACTTCTTACAGTACCACAACTCCTCTCTCGGCACTCCTCTCTCGGCATCCTGTCATACGCTTTCACTAAATCAACAAACACACAATGCAACTCCTTCTGACCTTCTCTATACTTCTTCATAAACATTCTCAAAGCAAATAATGCATCTGTACTGCTCTTCCTTGGCATGAAACCATTCTGTTGCTCACAGATGGTCACCTCTTCTCTCAGCCTGGCTTCCACTACTCTTTCCCATAACTTCATAGTGTGATTGATCAACTTCATTCCCCTGTATTTACTGCAGGTCTGCACATCTCCCTTATTTCTAAAGATTGGTACCAGCACATTCTTTTTCCATTCCTCAAGCATCCTCTGACCTTCCAAAATCTTTTTGAACAACCTGGTTAAAAACTCCACTGCCATCTTTCTTAAACATCTCCATGCTTCTACCGACCGGTGTGTCATCTGGTCCTATTGACTTTCCACTCTTTATCCTCTTAATAGCTGCTCTCACTTCCTCCTTAGGTGGAGGTATATACTAATCCTATCCACTTCCTGCTTCACCATCACCACACCATCTAACCTTCTCCTTTTCTCTCTCTCATTTTCCTTAATTATCAGCTGCTCAAAATATTCCCTTCATTCTCCTTACTAGTCAACACATTTTCATATCCATCCTTTTTTGCTCTAACTTGCAGCATATCCTTCCCAGCTCAGTCCCTCTGCCTGGCGAATCGGGATTAATCCCTTTCTCCTTCCTTAGTGTCCAACTTCTCATACAGCTCCTCATATGGCTTTTTTTTTTCTTGGCTTTCGCCACATCCTTCTTTACACGCTGCTGCATCTCCTTGTACTCCTGCCTACTTTTCTCATCTCTCTGTCGATCCCAATTCTGTTTTGCCAATCTCTTTCTCCTTATGCTTTCCTGCACTTGCTCATTCCACCTTTGTTTGTCTTCCTTTCTATTTCCAGACGTCACACCAAGTACCTTTCTAGCTGTCTCCCTTATCACTCCTGCAGTAGTTGCCCAATCATCCAGCACCTCTTCACCACCACCGAGCCCCTGTCTGACCTCTTCCCTAAATCTCACACTCTTTCTCCTTCAGTTTCCACCATCTTATTCTTCTCTTAGTCCTTATGCGCCTCCTCTTCTTCTTCAACTCCAAAACCATCCTACAGACCACTATCTGATGCTGTTCTAGCTACACTGTCCCCTGCCAACACTTTACAGTCTCCAATCTCCTTCAGGTTGCATCTCCTGCAAAGAATATAGTCCACCTGTGTGCACCTTCCTTCACTCTTATACGTCACCCTATGATCCTCCTTCTTCCTAAAATACGCATATACCACTGCCATTTCCATCCTTTTAGCAAAATCTACCACTATTCACCCTTCCACATTCCTCTCCTTAAGACCATACCTACCCATCACCTCCTCATCACCTCTGTTCCCTTCACCTACACGCCCATTAAAGTCATCTAACACTCCAGAATTTTTCCTTCTCTCCATCTCACAACCCACTTGTACCCATAGGCACTGATGACATTTATTATCACCCCTTCAACTTCCAGCTTATGTTCCTCACCCTATCAGAAACTCTCCTCACCTCCACTTCACTCTTACTACTCCTCCTTCAGGATCCCCCCTACACCATTTCTCTTTCCATCCACATGTCAATAGAACAGTTTAAACCCACCTCCATTTTAACTTTTCCACTTGGTCTCCTGAACACACAACATATCTACCTTTCTCCTCTCCATCATATCAGCTAATTCTCTCCTTTTACCAGTCATAGTACCAACATTTAAACTGCCCACATTATCCTCCACTCTCCTACACTTCTTCTTTCCCCACCGTCTCTGTAGATGTCTTCCTCCTCTCCTTCTCCTCCTTCGGCAAACAGTAGCCCAATTTCCACCATAACCTGTTGGCTGACAATGCCTGTGGTGGTCGTTGGTAACCTGGGCCTCGACCAATCTGGTTCGATGAAATTATGGTTTGTGATCCGCATATTTGATTTGGCACGTTTTACGCTGGATGCCCTTCCTAATGCAACCCTCCCCATTTATCCGGGCTTGGGACTAAGAGTGCACTAGCTTGTGCAACCCCAATGGCTGGGTTAAATTATTACTTTATGATTACATGTATTTACATTCATTTCAAATAAATATTTTTTCAAAGGGAGAGAGATATGTGTTTGTATAAATGATGTCTATCTGTTTCACGCTTCTACTAATAATCAAGCTGTTGGTGCAAATGTTTGGTCTAATTCTTTTTTTGTTCTAATTCTCATTGTAACTGTTTATTCTCCAGTTCATCTAACTCATCTTGTGCCTTGGCCCATTTATCAAAATTGCCATAGTCACCATATAAGTTAAACAACATCATATATATATATATATATATATATATATATATAAATAGAGAGAGAGAGAGAGAGAGAGAGAGAGAGAGAGAGAGAGAGA
>MU551584.1:651946-663828 GCA_024362625.1 Silurus asotus
AAAAAGAACGGCGGGCAAAAAAAAAAAAAAAAAAAAAAAAAAAAAAATACAAAGTAATATGAGCATAATACACGCTAAATTTTATATCATTTTTTTGAACATAAGGTTTACATGAGGTTTAACATAAATGTTGTGGATGAGTCATAATATTGACTTCCTTTGGCTTGCTTTCTTTAATTTTATTGTGCATCCTTGTGCCATCCATTCCCATGTAAGTGACGCACACGTCAACATGAAACAAAAGAAAATGTGATTCATAAGATCAGGTCAATTTCTGATACCTTTCTATTACATTATTCTGTGCGATCAGACCAGATGGGCTAGCTTTTGCTCCCCATTAATATCGCTGAGCCTTGGGCACACCTGACCCGGTCACTGATTCAAATGGTTGTCCTTCGAGCACTTTTGTTAGATTCCAATCACAGCAAATAAGAACACCACTACTGTGTTGAACTTTGAACTCAGTGTGTGTGTGTGTATGTATGTATATATATATATATATATATATATATATATATTTAATTTACAGATTTGTTTTTTGTAAGTGAATAAAAAAATAACCACAACCTTGCGTGTCTGGTCTATTTCCTTGTTACGCAATGTAAATATGACACTTTTTTGTAACCTGGGATTCCCAGTCTGAGCAAATCCATTCTTGATTTCCCTGTATTTATTTCTACTCTTTTATTATTTTGGAAGATACAAAATAATACAAACTTAAAAGCTATGCAAATCAGACTTCAAGTAAGATGAGCAGGCAAAATGAGAAAATCATGATTTGTTGCTCTTATACATGTTTACAAACCTTTTCTGTTAAATCTGTTCAATCTGGTCTTGTGGCCTTTGTGGTTTTCCATGTAAAATCCCCTACACTGCTGAGAAAATCTTTTTATCCATACTGTAGTTCTGGCGTAAGTGTTGAAATAATGTAATGTTAAAGTACTTCACTGGGTTTGTTTACATTCACATTATGTTTCACTCAAAATATATAAATCTTTTGCAGTCTTTAAAAATAACCCATTACACTTTTTCTAAAAACAAGTTATGCTTAAGAATTTTATTCATCTTTTCATTCACCTATATTTTGTCATTGTGTATAAAGTGATACTACATGCTCTTGTTAACTGCTAATTCTAGGAGTATGAACAGCTTACAGAATAAATAATTATATACATTCATTGACAACTTTGTTCCTGTATATGAAAATAATTCTTGCTATAACACGATGACCCTGACCAGGAAAAAACAGTCACCAAAGCTGCATGCACACCTTTAAACCGGTTGCATTCGTAAATATTCAGGAAAAATCCAGATTTACCACTTGCTCCATCACTCACTCATCTCCTTTTCCGCTCTCTACGTAGATTTGTTTGTTTAGAATTTAAATCACTCATAAATCTTAAGAGGATGCGTTTCCTTCTTAGATCATGTGATTTCCTTATGTCATTTAAAGGAATATTTCATTACCACAATTTTCTCTGGCTTTAACAAGCGTTAAAGCACTATAAAAGTAATGTATGTATATTGATATATAATACATATACCAGTCGACAAATTTTAAACTGAAGATAAAGTGAAATTTAGGTTGTTGTTATTTTTTATATTTTTATTTATTGTCTTTCCCCGATAATGTGTTCCAGATGTGCCCTTAGGTCAGACAAGGATCTGTGCAGTCAGGTTTTAGGATGCAGGGTGTGGCTCAAAGAGATTAAGCAAGATTGCATTCACAAATGGCATTACAAAACCAAGATTACTTTTTTATTAGCATAATAATGGCGAATTATTGGGCAATGTGATACCATTCCATCTACATCATCTTGTTTACATCCTGTCTGCTGAAAACCTGAAAAAACTTTGGACACTCATCAAGTGAGGAAGTTTTTTTTCTTCCTGATAAAACCAAAAGTTACATAAAAGAAAAATATTTGAAGTACATATTGAAACTATGCAGAAAAAGGATTAAAAAATGCACAGATTTATACAATTCCTTTCACTGATTTTCACATTTCACTCCTCCTTTTGTGGAAAAAAGGGGAATTTGTATTAAGTATGTGGTTACTCTATTGGGTAACAAACAAAAATCCATCACAAGAATGACGATGTTAGTGAAAAGTGGCAGTAAGTTGCTCTAGTAAAAGTTGTAAGTTGCTCTAGAAAAGGGCATCTGACAAATGTCTTAATGTAATGCATACTTTTGACACGATTCTTAATTTTTCTGAGATATTATATATGATTTAGGTTTCATAAACTACAGCCATGTCCCAAAGGTTTTCAGTATAATACAAATATTAATTTTCCCAAAGTCTGCTTCCTCAGTGTTTTTAGAGACTTTTGTCAGATATTACAGATATTATACTCAAGTATAATTACAAGCATTTCATAAGTGTCAAAGGCTTTTGTTTACAATTACATTAAGTTTATGCCAAGAGTCAGTATTTGCAGTGGTGGCCCTTCTTTTTCAAGATCTCTGTAATTTGCCATGGTATGCTGTCAGTCTACTTCTGGGCCACATCCTGACAAAAAAATGCTTAGAGTTTATCAGAAGACAAGTTTTCAATGGGATCAAGGTCTGGGGAGTTTCCTGACCATGGACCAAAAATCTTGATGTTTTGTTCCCTGAAACACTTAATTATTACTTTTGCCTTATTGCAAGGTGCTCCATCATGCTGGAAAAGGCATTGTTTATCACCAAACTGTGGAGGATGTTTTTGTATAATTCTTTATTCATGGCTGTGTCACAAAGTTGTAAGTAAACCCACTCCCTTGGCTAAAAAGCAACCCCACACATGATTGGTCTCAGGTTGCTTTACTGTTGGCATGATGCAGAACAATTGGAAAGGGGATTTATTATAGAAAATTACTTTACCCCAGTCCTCAGCAGTCCAATCTCTGTACCTTTTTTAAAATATCAGTCTTTCCCTTTTTGTGGAAGGAAGTGGTTTCTTTGCTGCCCTTCTTGACACCAGGCCATCCTCGTAAAAGTCTTCACCTCACTGTGTGTGCAGATGCACTCACACCTGCCTGCTGCCATTCTTGAGCAAGCTTTGCCATGGTGGTGACCCGATCCTCCAGCTAAATCAACTTTAGAAGAAGGTTCTGGCTCTTGCTGGACGTTCTTTGACGTCCCAAAGCCTTCTTTACAACAATTGAACCTCTCTCTGCTTGAAGTTCTTGATTAATGGATAAATGGTTGATTTAGATGCGATCTTACTAGCAGCAATATCCTTGCCTGAGAATCCCTTTTTGTGCAAAGCAGTGATGACTGCTTGTGTTTCCTTGTAGGTAACCGTGGTTAACAGAAAAATAGCTTATTTCAAGGACTACCTTTTTTTTCATCCTTACTTCTAATCAGCATTATAGCATAAACACCAACCTGGTCCTTGTCAACACTCTTACCTGTGTTAATGAGAGGATCAATTACATAATGTTAACTGGTCCTTTTGTGGCTGAAAAGCATCGGAAATATTTTTTGGATTATTATTTTTTTAGGGCAAAGAGGGACTTTGCAATTAATTGTAATTCATCTGATCACTCTTTTTACATTCTAGAGTATATGCAAATTGCAATCATAAAAACTGAGGCACCAGACGTTGTAAAAATTTTTATTTTATGTAATTCTGAAAACGTTTATCTACAGCTAAAGAGCATCAGGATGAATCAGGCGGATCCAGAAAGAAGGACTGACTAAGCATATACTTTTATTTTGTGAGAGAAAGCTTTACTAGAAAATCCTTACCATAACATACAGAAAGAAAGGCATTACTATAGTGCAATCTAGCTATAACAGCATGAATTAATTTTTTACTGCATCATGTAACATCACATATTATATATATATATATATATATCATAAATATTACTGAGGTGAAAGAAGGCTATAATAGTGATATTAAAGCATTAAAGGAAAAACTCAGGGTCTTTTACTGCTGCACATAATAAGACAGAAAGGCCATGAAGAGATAATCTGCAAGAAAGCAAGAAATTCTAGCTGCGGGAGATCCTTTTTTCAGAATTTAGTAGTTCAAAGATAATAAGCATCCATAATGAGATTTTCCACCATCTTAGATTTGATTTGAACAGATTTGCCATGTCATCTTCAGTAAAATTTTTTTAAATAAAAAAGCAAGTAATAAATCTATTTAAATATTTAAAGAATTGTGAATACTCCAAACAGTTTTGCTCATAATGGTGCTGCATTAATGAGGTTGTGTCACAGCAGTAGCTCTCTAACTGATACAAAACTTGATAGGCATCTTTACCTACTGTAAAACTACTGTAAAAATGTATATTATCATGCAAAAAAATTCTAGTTAAGGTTGAAATAATTTTCACACCCTGCTGCACATAAATTCATCTAGACTTTTTCTCCTAAAGTCAATGAATGCTACCACTATCTGTAGCCAGTGAAACTGCAATTCATTTTTAACCCATTTGCTAAAGTAATGTCTTTGTGTTTCTCTGATTGCTTAGAATGTGTAAAAAAAAAACACTACTACTACTTCTGCTACTACTAATACCAGAGGTGGGAAGTAATGAAGTACAAATAGTTTGTTACTGTACTTAAGTAGATTTTTCTAGTATCAGTACTTTACTTCACTCTTTATTTTAGAGACAATTTTTTGATTTTTACTCATTACATCTTACACAAATATCTGTACTTTGTACTTACATTTTCTACCCAGGCTCGTTACTTCACTTTTAATCTATTTGGTGACATGATTAATATGTTCTCCACTTATTGCATCGCTTTTTTGCCCATCAACCCATTTCGTGTCAACTTTTACAATCTACCACTGTTGTATCATTTCCTGGCTCTTACACAATACAGACGTACTGTACAGTAGGCTAGGCTATGAAGCTAAGGCAGAAAGTAACAAGAGGTATGGGCTAGAGTCCTGCACATGATGGATTTTGTAGTCCCGCTTCAGCAAAAAAAATAAAATACATTCATTTCCCCACTCCTCTGCTTTTTTGTTTCATTTGCGTTCTTTTTAAATATAAATAAAAAAAGAAACGTTTTACTTTGACTTTTTGTGTAAATGATGAACATGGACATGAACAAGAAAGGTTTCAGAACATAGAACATCTGCTGAAACGATATAAAACAGGCCAAGGTTTTGTTATGTTGTATGTTTCTCTCTCTATAATGAAATAATATCTGTAGCACTCAGTCTAAAGCGTTAAGTTGTTAAATCTTTTATATTAATATATGAATATGATGTGAGGTCCAGTTACCAGCGTGACACTAAAACAGGTGGTAATAATGGATACTTTTTACTTAAGTTCATGTCAGAGCCCAAACTTATTTACTTAAACAAAGTGTAGTCAGAACATCAACTTTTACCAGAGTCTTTATAAACATGAGTATCTGTACTTCTGCTTGAGTGAAGGATTTGTACTTTTGCCACTTCTGACTACTACTACTAATAATATATACTTATACTATGAATTAATACTAAATAATAATTATTATTATTGTTATTATAACAAATACTACTAATTATAATAGCAATAATAATTTTTTTTGTTATTATTATTATCAGTAGTATTAGTAGTGGTAGTGTTTTATAAAAAAATAAATATATATATATTCAGGATATTCTACGATGTATGTCATGTGGAAACAAATACTCTGGGATTTTGACTTCCTCTATATTACAACAGAGAAATGCCCCAGATGACGTAAATTCCTCACCATGTCTTGATGAATTTCCCAAACAGAGAGAGAGAGTGTGTATATAAAGCAATGCAAACAGCAGACTGCAGTGACAGCTCAAGCACCCAGACAAACAGAGTCTCACCAGGACAACTTTAAATCAAGGTTTATAATCCGATCTCATTAACAGCTGGTATGTATTCTGTGGATTGATATGCATGTGAATGAAAATCTGAAGCTTGCAGTCTGATTGTCTGGTTGATTCACTATTTCAACTCATTCTTTGCTTTATCCTTTGAAAACATTAAAATATTTTTTTTTTTCCCCAGAAATGGCTGACAAAGATTTGTTAATGATTGAAAGGTAAGCCTTGTCTTGCAAACAATACAATGTAATGGAAAATAAATGAAAATTACTTAATACAGTCATAAGAGTAATGTCTTGAGACAGCTTATATTATACAGTTTTAGATTAAACTGATCACTGTTGGACCATAACTGTAACACTGATGATAATAATAATAATAATAATAATAATAATAATAATAATAATAATAATAATAATAATAATAATAATTAGAGTCAGAAGAAGAATAGAATGAATAAAGAAGTAGTTTTCTGAATGAGGTAGCTCCCTTTGTTGTTTTAGATTTTTTTCTGCCTAAACAAATAGCTGTGATACTCGCTATTACTGGTAGCTAAAGACTGCTAAATGGCTTGCAAGAATCTTTTTAAAGCAGGTTGCTTTGTTGCTGTTCTGCAGGTTTAGGGTTTCCTATTTTATTGTATATTTATTTACATAAATATTACTTGAATTATTCCATGTATTTTTTCCTGTCTATCAATCAGTACAATTAGGGTTAAGATGCAATTAAAGAATGGCAAAAGTAAAAAAATAAAACAAAACTGACTAATTTATTCTCTTTCAACAGCTACTTCGACAGCAGCTCTGAATTTTCAGACTACATGGACTTTGACGAGCTGGATCGCCCTGATCCTCTGGCCATGGTAAGTCATGGATACAGATTTAAAAAGCCTTACCTCACCTCAACACAGCTCATGTTGTTTTACACTATACTGAATTAAAATTTGATCTCACTGTGGATTTTGGTGTGTGACAGAGTGGCAGATGTGACCAGCACAAAGGACTCCATATCGAGGTCACCAAGGAGCGTCTTGGTATGCGCAGTGTTGCCAATGTTGTTATTGCTCTACACAGGCTGAAGCACACTCGATGTGTTCAGTCCACCGAGTTTACTGACCACGAGCTTTTCAATATCTTCATGGAGAATGTGATTGAAGGTGCAGTTCTAAACATTATATCTCAATGTACATGCATAATGTATATTCTTATTTTGCTCCAGTGGTAGATAATTTCATGATTGCTAACACATTTTACTCTTCCTTACACAGAGAACATGGTGATTAATTTGAACTGCAGTGAATCCAAGAGTTACTGTATGCAGGACAAGGTTGTCCAGTGCTCTATATGTGACAAGTCTAAAAGGACCTTGGTACGGAAGGAGAATCTTCCTCTTCTTCTGGCTATTACTCTGAAGGGTGGAAATGAGAAATTTAAAGGTAACTTTCAAAATAAAGTAATGTCAATACTAATTATTTAATTTGCATTAATTTGTTTCTAAAGTCTAATGCCAAATTCAATCACAATAACAAATAGATAAAGATTGATTAGCTGCCATACTCAGTTTGTGGTCAATGCTGAGATTTGAGTTTACATTTTTCCAGTCATTAACTTAAACTTAAATCATAAACTTATTCTCTCTTCTTCAACTACTGTTGCTTTAGATTTCTGTAATTTCTCACCTTTATCAATCTCTTTAGAATTTTCCTGAGACGTCATTTCCACTTCTCAGCCCTCCCATCTTTTAAGTCTTCTCTTTGTTATGCATGTCTATTGTAAAATAAAAATAATAATTAATCAATTAGTTTTAAAAAATGCAATATTGATATCTAACCAAAATGTATATGTTTTTTTGACAGCATGGTTTAACCTCTCAGCCTACAATCCACCAAACTGCACAGAAATCACAAAAGGCCAGCCTGTATGTTTGGGAATTGTAAAGAGCAACCTCTTTCTCTCCTGCACAATGCAGAATGAAACTCCAATGCTAGGCATAGAGGTATGTAAACATAACAATTTGACAAAAAAAACATTGTATAATTCAGACATAGCACAGGTTACTCACAAGCAAGGAATAATACAATCACAGCACAGAGCTGGTAAAGAAGTTAACAGTAATAGAGTGATTAGGATGCCCTTTAGCCATTGTAACATTTAAAAATTAAACTTTCTTCTTCAAATAATTGTCAGGAGGTTTGGATGATGCAAAGTCCTGATAAACAGGTGACCTTATATGGTTCGATAGTTAGTCAATGAGTTACGTTACATTGTTGAATGAATGCGATGGGATGTGACTAAAATCTTCATGACTCATATAAAAGTATACTTCAACATAATATTCATACTAATTAGTGCAACATAAAATAAAGTATTTTAATTCATATCCTCCAAGTTAAAGTGTAGTTTAGTGGCTAGAGGCAATGTAGAGGTTTTATTAACATCCTAATTTAGATTAATTAACATTAATCTAAAACATTGAATTAAATTAATCTAAAACATTGATTTAATTCAGTAAAATTAAATTAATTAAATTTCACTAAACTAAATTATACATATAGGTTGGTGTGAAGGACACTTTACCTAGTTTGAAATGTAAAAACCGTTACATAAATATTTGCAAATTGAATCAGTAGTCCATTAACAACATCCCAGTTGTGGTACCAACCCAATGTGAAATTTCTCCTACTGACTAGAAACAATTTCAAGACAGAGATGCATAATTTTTTGCCAAGCTGTCAAAAGAAATAGCAATCAAAATGTCTGATTCAGTAAATATTTAAGGATGCTTAACTTGTTATGGCTAATGTAAAAGTAACATTTTTATTTGCTTTTGTAGGAGGTAAAAGACAAAGAGACACTGAAGGACATCAAGGAGAATGATGGCATGGAGCGCTTCCTTTTCTTCAGAAATGGCAGTGGTGACTTTCTGAACACCTTTGAATCGGTCAAATACCCAGGCTGGTTCATCACAACCTCAAAGGAGGACTTTAAGCCAGTGCAAATGTCTAAGCAGCAGCCCAGTCACCTCCAGCTGTTCACACTCCATGATGAGACAGTAGTCTCTCAAAATGACATCTAAATAAGAAAATCAGTTTTCAGAAAGTATGTACTAAGTACAAGTGTTAAATGTTTAAGTACTGCATATATCAGTTAGAGATGTGCTTGTTTGTAGTTTCACAAAAGTGAGTTCAAAAGTTTATCTTTTTCATATACAATATTTATAATGTATTTAAAATGTAAATCATTTGTCATGTGTGTGTTTATACAGTAATAACAAATGAGGTATGTTTTTATAAAATATTATTTAAATTATTTATTACAAAGGTTGCATTCACTATTTTAATTTATTGTTACATTTAAAAGCCAAATAAAATTTCTTTTTTGAAAAATGTGTATCAGTGTATTGGAGTTCCTTAAAGACACTGACCTGCAGATAAATCTCAAACATTTCATGTCTGAAAGAAAGCCTTAAGGCCATGCAATTTCATTTTTTTTTCTTTCTTATTTTCTTGTTATTTTAACATCATTTACTTGGGATCCTGACATTACCATTGTTTCCTCATGATCAGTATTACATTTTTTCTGTGTATTCAGCATACAAGCATGTTCTAATGGCAGCATCATCACAGCTTAATGGTTGATCACATTCAATTTTACTTTAATCATGGACTTACTCCAACTGAAATATTTTTCTGTTTGACATTTATTGTCCAACACTGGAGAAGGAGGCTGTTAGGTCTTTAAACTTTATTGTCGAAGACTATTTGACGACTCTTAATGTGTTTAATTGCCTCAATGTTTCATTGCCACCCAACTTGAGAGACCGGGACATCTGCATGGCTGACGAATAATGCATGAAAGATGCTGTTAAAATTGTTTGCGGCACAGAGCTATTTCAGTTGAGTGAGTTCCTAATCAAAGTAAAAGTAAATGCGATCATCCATTATGCTGCGATGATGCTGCAAATTAGAAAATGCTCTTATGCTGATTACACAGAAAAATTATGCAATGATCATGAGGAAACAATGTTTATGTCAAGATCATGAGAAAATTGCAATCTGCAAATGACTGGCCATTGGCCAAACCCCTTCTTCATATATGAATTTTCCTCAAAGTGCATCTTAGTGTTTCGATTCCCATGCACTCATTTACCCACATGAAATACAGGAACATGCTTTATTAAACCAGTCTACTTACTTTTATTGCTTAATAGGCCACTTCTGATCATTTGATGCTGATGTTTTGATGGTGGACGACTTTTTATAGCTACTAACCACTGTATACCAGAAACAGCCCACAAAAATAAACTGTAATTAAAAAAAGCTAAATGAAATTAAATAATTGTAACATATAAATAAATACAATAATGAAAGACGATAAAAAACAAAAAATAGAGTACAACTGGCAATTAAAAAGAAAGAAAAGAAAGAGAATGAAACGTGCAAGTTGTCAGTGTATTTAAGTGTGTGTAAAGTGATAGTAAATAATGGGATATGTATGTAGGTTGCTAATGACATCTATTACATAGAGGTAAAGTCATTGTACAGAGCAATGGCATATGGTAGGAATGATTTCCTGAACCGTTCTTTGTGACAGCAAAGCTAAATTAGTCTGTTGGAGAATGACCTCTACTGCCTCTTTATGGGATCATGTTGTGGGTGGGATGGATTATACATGATTGACAGGAGTCCAATCTGTCTAGTTTGTGTCCAATTATTAATTCAGCAGGAGCTGCTGTAAAAGTCTGCTTCTCTCACTGTGCCATGTTGTCCATTATATGAAGCATAGCAGTATAGATTTAATGTCCTTTGAAAATAACTTAACATGCAGTCGTTGTTGTCAAAGTAGCTGCCAACAAAATGAGTACACCCTGAGTGATAACAGCTGTATGTCATTTAACCATGCAAAGCATCATGTCCTATTCATGTTTTGCTTTTGCTTGACAGGGCCATACAAATTTGTGTGTCTTGTATTAGAGCAGTTAAAATGTGTTACTTTGAGTACAATTCTCTCATACTGACCACTGGATGTTCATCATGGCACCTTGTAAGAACTTTTAGAGGATTAGAGAATTAGAATCTAATGTGCTCTCCACATAGATGGCCTAGGCTAAATGAAGACCAGTAACACCCTGAAACTGAGGTTTTCCAAGACAGGTTCCATTAAAAGGACTTACAAGGGTCGATTAAAGAAGTTGAATCCTCATGCTGTGTGTCAAGCTGGCTTCAAAAAACTGCTTTAGAGTTTGCATATGTGGAAGGTCCTCTTGTCAGTGCTCAGTCCATATGCCGCACAGTGCAACAAGTCAGTTTGTATTGCCGTCACACACACTCACACACACACACACACACACACACACACACACACACACACACACACACACACACACACACACACACACATAGTACAAGTATGTATATACATTAATTTAGTTTTAGAATAACTTAATTCTATTAAACCCTGGTGCATTTGACTTTACCTTACATTCTTACAAATTTTTGTCTTTTACATATAATGTACATGGTAATATAAAATATAATGATATACAAACACGTGAGCAGGTTTCTTTACTTCCGGTTAAAGGTGTGCACACATGTACAAGTCGCATTCACACTGACAGGAATCAAAGCACAGTTTAAGCGCTGGTGCGCTTCAAGGGCAGCATGACAGCTTTCATATTACCAATTTTTCATGTATTCTGTTTCAGATTAAGCTGCCTGTGTAAATACCTTAAATACATTAATACTTAATACATTAAAATAAACAGAATTTAATTACACACAGTGTTTTGAGGTACTGGGTTATGTAAGATTCATTTTCAGTTCCAGTTCCCCATTTAAGTAGGCAGTTTGCTGTTGTAAATCTTTTTGTAACTGTGTTACATAAGTTTGTGTGAAAAACATGCTTAATATGTACAGCCAATAAATAAAAAAATTCTCCTTTTTTTTAAAACAACATAGAACCCAAATGCAAAAAAAGAGAAAAATCCAACCTTTCATTTAAGTACATAACTTTGGTGGTAAAAAAAAAATCATACATTTAGAAAAAAAAAAAACATAAAATCATGTGTCCCACAATTATTGGC
>MU551584.1:672055-719629 GCA_024362625.1 Silurus asotus
ATATTTTATATATATATTTCAGTTTCAGTAGGAACAGTGTTGGTGAACTCCTTATTTTGCCAGTTCATCAAAGTCTGGAGTAAGTTTTGTTGTGGCAATTCTCAGGATAGATCCGAGGTGTTTGTCAGAAACTGTTGCAGTTTTTTAAAGAGTTTTAGGTTAAGCTCTCTTAAGAGAAGAAAAGAGTATTGCACGCGAACAACGTCAATAGAGCTGAAGTGCGATATCTTTAGGGGAAACGTGGGCATTACAGGGGAAAGGTAAATTGAACAATGTTTACCGGTACCTATTTTAAGAGAATTTGGTCACGTTCGGCAGGCCGGATTAATAAACCCAACGGGCCGTAGTTTGCCCATGTCTGACCATAGTTTACCACACCGCCTTTTAAATGATGGAGAGGAGGAGGCTTTGTTACAAGAGGACGAGACTGCACCCACACCAGCACCCACATAAGTCAAAGCTTAAAGATCTGGAGAGGGAAAAGAGGAAACTGTGTGAAGCTCATATGGCCATTTAGGTGGAAGTCCGACTATTACAAATCCTTTATAAGGATATGCAGAATATAACAGTAAAGCTGCATTCAGCTTTACTAGCTTCTAAACCACAGCAGGTCAAAGAGACTTCAGTATTTACCCAGAACTATCTATAAACCACCTGCAGAAGTGGTGCCCTTGTCAGTGCCCAATATTCCAAAACCTACTCCCTGTGGACCCCAAGCGCCACCTAGAGAAAGTTCCTTAAAGTCAGAAGCAGACACATATGCCTACAAGACAAGCCCACAGCCTGATACCGATCATAATTTACTATATCCTTCCTTGATGGGGTGGCCTCAGAGTACTGTATGTCCAGAGACGTCCTATAGGGGACCGCATCAAACTTCCAAATTTCTCCCATCCTGACCATAGCGAGTTTGCTTATCTAAAGTTAGCCCTTGAAACCAGTGGCGGCTACTGGTCTGTCGGAGAGGGGAAGCTCATTTTCGGCCTACATCATAAAATTGTCTATTTATTTAAAAGTAAATTCTGCCCTACGTTCCTTTTTAAGAAAATGGTCTGTGACCCAAATGTATGATGAAAATCAAGCAATTTTACCAAGCAAATATCAAAGAAATAGGTTGCAGCGGTTTTTATTTCGACTGAACTTGAGAAATCCGCGATGGGACTGAGCGCGAATAGCTTCAGTGATTCCCTATAGTACAGAATCGCTGTCAGTCAAAAGGAGATGCAGTCTTTAGACAGACCCTCCAATCATCACGCAGAAGCTCGGAGTCCGGGCCAGCCCACTCCCCATTCACCCCCAGAGACGCTGAGCGTCCGTGGGCGGGACATAATCGCAGCGTTTATCCAATGACCGTCTAGTTTCGAAGCGCTGAAAAAAAACGTTCAAAGCAGCCCCATTGAAGTCAATGGACGCTGGGCTTCAATAGGGAAATGCACTGTGACGCTGCGGGAATGTATGAGAAGGAAATCGAGTCAGCCGACCTGCTATATGTAACTGATTCTGAACTAACTCGTCTTTGAGATGAACGTTTTCTAACGCATTTTTAGTCAATAAAATGTTAATACAATAGTACATATTTGACCATTAATTTTGTGACATTATAAGGGAAGCCGAGCTTCCCTTGCAGTCTTAAAGAAATAGCCTCTGCTTGAAACATTATCCCAGTTGATGCAACTGAGCTTTTTAAGTATCCGGTTCTTTTAGAACACCTGAGATTTGAAAAAGACTCACCTTATAGCAGATTCATTCCTGAATTCCCCTTGGCCATACACGGACACTATGACTACACTTACTGACAGATTTGGATGACCTTATCAGTTAGCTTTAACTAAGATAGCAGCAGTCATGGATGCTCCTAATGTTCAGCCTGGAGATTTAGCCAGTTACGATAAGTTTGCCCCCCAAATTCAAACTCTCGTTGGTCTCCCAAAGTCATTCGTTCTGAGGGCGATGTGGAACTACAGTGCGGCTCACATGCAGCCCGTCTACTCACCAAATTACCCTCGGATCTGGATGAATCATTTGACAACACGCAACCTACTGAACAGCAGCTAGCAGATGGCATCAAGAATTACAAAAACGCAGGGGGGAGTACAATCTCCTGTTCAGTGTACATCAGATACTCTCTTACATTTGGTCCTTCAAGCTAGATAGTAAACCTTCCTTACATGTGGTACTGTAAACCTTACTGTATGTAAGCCTTACTATTGGTAATTGATGTCTGCAATCACTAATTAATTAGTAGTTATTATAAAAAAAATGGGGAGGGAGATGGGCTTTTCTCTGCCTTCTCAGAAAGTAAAGACGCTGCTTGGCTTTCTTGGTGATGGAGCTGGTGTTGAGTGACCAGGTGAGGTTATCCACCAGATGAACACCAAGGAATTTGGTGCTCTTGACAATCTTCATGGAGATGATCATCGATGTCAGTGGAGAATGGCCACTTTGTGCCCTCCTGAATTCAACAACCATCTCTTTGGTTTTGTCAACGTTCAGGGACAGGTTGTTCCCGCCACACAGTAGGCTCAGCTTCTCGATCAGGTGCTGAGGAACGATTGTGTTGAATAGTTATCATGACATTTGAGATTCAATCAAGGAAAAGCAGAAGTCATTTGAGGCCACTCTGTGCAGCTGGGGACGGTTTCTCATCAATTATACAATAAAAATGAATTGAACTGAATTGAATGACAATGTACATATGATATAACGTTTAGGGCATTTAAGGTTGTTGGAACACATGTTAGATTCTGCTGATATATGAACAATTACACACCCAAAATTTCTATTCCTCATATATTATTACCTTCATTGGGGACTTGCCTGACTTAATCCACATCTTAATACCACCACTATCACGTTGCAATTATAGAAACCATAAATACTATACAAAAACGCAATATAACAACACGAGGTATTACAGAGAGAGAGGCATTTCACATATGAAAACAATGTGGGATTCATTAATAATTGGAGCATTTTTGAGGGCAAGGCTGGCCTGTTAGGGCGGGACGGTGTCCATCCCACCCGGGAAGGTGCTGCTCTGATTTCTTGTAGTATAGGTCATAGTCTCAGAACAGCACTAGTTAACAAGTGACTGTCTAGAGCCAAGGCCAGGGAGCAGACAGACAGGCTAAACCGACCGTCTGCTAGCTGCACAGAGTCGTCACTCAGGATCCACCATATTGAGACTGTGTCTGTCCCCCGAGCGAAACCAAAATATAGGAATATTCAGAAAGTCTGTTTTAGTAACCTGATTAACATTAAACTAAATAGGACTGAACGCACAGCCAGCACCTCTGATCTAAAGATAGGATTGTTGAATATTAGATCTCTCACGCCAAAAGCACTTACTATAAACGAAATTATTACCGACCAGGAGTTTAATATAATGTGTTTGACAGAAACGTGGATCAAATCGAATGAATATGTAGCATTAAATGAGGTGAGTCCTCCTGGGTATAGTTACATACACCAACCCCGTCTAAATGTCAGAGGAGGTGGAGTAGCAGCTATTTATAATAATAATTTAAACGTCACACAAAAGACTAAATACAAATGTAAAACATTTGAAGTTCTTTACACCAACATAAAATATTCAGTGTCCGAAAGCAGGTCAAGCCAGTTAATTCCTCTAATTATTATTTATAGACCCCCAGGGCCCTACTCTGATTTTCTGATAGAATTTGCAGATTTCATTACAAATTTAGCTACTACTTTAGATAAAGCATTAATTGTTGGTGACTTTAATATTCATTTTGATAATCAGGAAGACTCCTTAAGAGCAGCAGTTGTGTCCATACTAGATTCAGTTGGAATTAATCAGAATGTTATAGGACCCACTCATAGTGGCGGACACACTCTCGATTTGTTGTTAACATTTGGATTAAAAATAAAAAACTTAGTTGTAATTCCACAGTCTGAAGCTATCTCAGACCATTATCTGATCTCGTTTAAAATTTGCCTAAGTCATTGCATTTCTACCTCACCACGTTACCGTGTTAAGCGTACTTTCACGTCAGCTACAGCAGCGCGTTTTATTAATAATCTTCCAGAAATTACGATATTAGATAAATCTCCGTCAGACCCCGCAGAGCTCGATTGGGCCACTGAACATCTAGAAACAACGTTACGTTACACTCTAGATGATGTAGCTCCCCTTAAGACCAAAATGATCAGGGAGAAAAAATTAGCACAGTGGTATACTGATCATACACGCACCTTAAAACAGACCACTCGAAAATTAGAACGTAAATGGCGTCAAACAAAATTAACAGTATTTCAAATAGCATGGAAGGAGAGCCTCCTAAATTATAGAAAATCTCTTAGTGCTGCTAGATCAGCATATTTCTCCACCCTCATAGAAAATAACAAGCATAATCCCAGATTTTTATTCAGCACGGTAGCAAAATTAACAGGGAATAAAAACACTGCACTCACATGCACACCATCAATAGGTAGTAATGATTTTATGAACTTTTTTAATAATAAAATTGAAAACATCAGGCAAGAAATCCAGACGGTTAATATAAATCCAAATTATTTTACAAGTAACCCTGTAGACAGCAGTGTAATTATAACGGATAATCAACTACAAAGCTTCACTTCTATTCATGAGAATGACTTAATTTCATTAATCTCCTCATCGAAATCTTCAACCTGCATTCTCGATCCCTTGCCTACTAGTTTCTTTAAACAGATAACTCCAGAGATAATCAAACCAGTTTTAAAAATAATTAACTCTTCTATTAGCACTGGTTATGTACCTAAATCTTTCAAACTGGCAGTTATCCACCCCCTTATTAAGAAACCTGACCTTGACCCATGTCAGTTGTCCAACTACAGACCGATATCAAATCTCCCCTTTATATCCAAAATTTTAGAAAAGGTTGTAGCACAGCAGTTATGCTCACACCTACTTATGAATAACATTTTTGAAATGTATCAGTCAGGATTTCGGCCTCATCATAGCACAGAGACGGCGCTAGTTAAGGTGGTAAATGACCTGTTATTGGCCTCTGATCAGGGTTTTGTTTCCTTACTTGTTTTGCTCGACCTTAGTGCAGCTTTTGACACCATTGATCACACTATACTGCTTGCTAGACTTGAGAACGTGGTAGGAATAAAGGGAACAGCTCTCTCTTGGCTCAGGTCTTATTTGACTGATCGCTATCAGTTTGTGGATGTAAATGGTGAGTTCTCCACACTCTATGAGGTAAAGTTTGGTGTTCCTCAAGGATCTGTCTTAGGCCCACTGCTTTTCTCTTTATATCTGCTGCCTCTTGGTGAAATCATTCATAAACATGGGATTCGCTTCCATTGCTACGCTGATGACACACAGCTGTATATTTCAGCAAAGCCAGATGAGAGAGATCAACTAAACAGTGTTGAGGAGTGTGTAAAGGACATTAGACAGTGGATGCTTAATAACTTTCTTCTGCTCAACTCAGATAAGACGGAAGTACTTTTACTAGGACCAAATGCAGCTAGAAGCAAACTTTCGGATTACGTAGCATCTCTGGATGGTGTTTCTGTTTCAGCATGTACGGCTGTCAAAGACCTTGGTGTGATTATTGACCCGAGTCTTTCCTTTGAGTCTCACGTAAATAATATCACCAGGATCGCCTTCTTTCACCTTAGAAATATTGCTAAAATTAGAAATATGATGTCGTTACAGGATGCAGAAAAACTAGTTCATGCTTTTGTTACTTCTAGATTAGACTACTGTAACGCTTTACTGTCTGGGTGTGCGAGTAAGTGCATAAATAAGCTTCAGTTAGTTCAGAATGCAGCAGCAAGAGTCCTCACCAGATCTAGAAAATACGACCACATCACCCCTGTCTTAATCAGCCTACACTGGCTCCCAATCAAATCTCGCATTGATTATAAAATACTACTACTGACGTATAAAGCACTTAACGGTCTCGCACCGCAGTATCTGAGTGAACTTCTGTACCAGTATGATCCTCCACGCCTACTTAGATCAAAAGGTGCTGGCTATCTGTTGGTTCCTCAAATAATGAAGACTACCGCAGGGGGCAGATCTTTCTGTTTGCTTCTAATCATCATCACTGCACCCCGCAACTTTGTATACATGCTTCAAATGGACATTTGGTGCAACCCAGATGAGGATGGGTTCCCTCTTGAGTCTGGTTCCTCTCAAGGTTTCTTCCTTATGCCATCTCGGGGAGTTTTTCCTCGCCACAGTTGCTCATCAGGGACAAACATACTTACAAAGAACATATTTACATTTAATCACCACATTATCTGTGTAAAGCTGCTTTGAGACAATGTTCATTGTTAAAAGCGCTATACAAATAAAAATGAATTGAATTGAATTAAAATATGGACGGTGACTACCATTTTACTAAAGCAAGCTCCAAAGCTCTACACTACAACTGCAACTGTGCCACCTACATCATCTAGAGCAGTTAAGAATCAATATTTGACAAACATGACAAAAACATTAAAATGTAAGTAAAATACAACTTATTCACCAGAGATGCAGACTCATAATTTGCATCGCTCCTCAAAGGCTGTAAGTCAGTGGCAGATGTGGGAGTAAGTCACCAAATGAAAGTCTCAAGTCAAGTCCAAGTCTTAACATTGCAAGTCAAAGTCAAGTCAAGTCATTCTGTTGTAAGGGTCAAGTCAAGTCAAGTCAAGTCATACTCTTTGTCAAGTCAAGTCAAGTCGCAACTTAGTCATCAAGTCATACCAAGTCGCACACAGATTAGTTTGACACATTTTTTTTAACTCAGGGACTTTTATTACTTATTTAGACACAGAGGCCTGATGATGGGTTACAAAAATAAATAAATTAACTTGTGTGTAATAAAATATCGTTAAGAAGCACTTTAAATGCTCTAAAATAACAATACATTAAATGAACAAGTAAACAAGAATTAATTGTAAGTTTTTTGAACAGTAGAATGTGCTGATGTTCCCTTCTCAGAAGTAGTCAGAACTACAGCTGTTAAACTGGATCATTTCTTTCTATGAATACCCTGATGTATCTGTGTAAACATGGAGTGAACAGTCACATGTCCCCATCTCAACATATAGTAATAATAATACCTATAAGTGTAAAGTATACTCTGTCATCTCATCAGACACCAAACAATAGGTTGCATTCTCAAAGTAGAATATCAATATCAGAAAAAAAAAAAATCTTACTGTACAAGTGAGGCAGTGGTTTTTAAAAGGTGTTGAACCCAACATTGTTGCTCTGTTAAGAGTTATCCACAAACTATGATGATCATGTTACTCTAGGGCTTTTCATTTATTTTTATAATATCTTTAATAATGTAAAAAAAAAAATTATGTATTTGGCCATAACAACTTTACTCCTTGACCACTTCAATGTTAAACTGTGATGTTTGGACAGTTTAAAATGATGCCAATGTGAAGGCAAATTACAGTGAATTGCATTTGCAAAAAATCAAACTGGCCATGTACGCGTAATCTCTAAAACCAAACTTTATTATCCTCGGGGGTGGGGCTGGTGTTGCTGCGGTGTACATGTTGTCTTGTCTGCGGAGGGATCTGTTGTTTTGGCAGGTGGCAAGCGGCTTCCGGATAGCGTCTAGCGGTTTACGCATGCGGAAGAGTGGATCGGGTTCGCCGACTTATTGGAAAATATATAGTCCATTCTTAAATATATAAAAAATCACAATAATTGAAAAAAATATATATTTTCCACAAGTCATTTCAAGTAAATAGGCACAAGTCCGAGTCAAGTCTAAAGTCACAAGGAGCAAGTCTAAAGTCAAGTCGAGTCTTTTCAGAGATCTAGTCAAGTAAGTCTCAAGTCCAGAAAATTGTGACTCGAGTCTGACTCGAGTCAAGTCATATGACTCGAGTCTCCCACCTCTGGTCAGTGGTACCACTCATATTCACTGGTAGTGGCGAACAAACACTTTCCAGGGCTGAGACAAGCTAGCTAGCTTCGGGGTTGAAAATGTATTTTTAAGTAGGTCCAAAACCAAATTAATTTCTCTTCCTGAATAGGCATAAAAAAGTCCAACTCAGATGTATTAATGTGTGCAGAGCGCTACACACATGTTTTGCCACTCGAGTTATAACAGTGTAACAGACCAACCAATCAGAGAACAGAAAAATGCTGACGCTATTCTGGGCCAGCTAGCTGGCACTGTGAGCAGAATTGTACATCTGATTGGTTAAAGAAACAGACCCGTTGGTAATATTCTCTAAAGAAAACGGGCCAGCAGGATAGACTTTGCAGGCACTGAGGAGATTAGATTAGATTTAGATTAGCACATAGAGGTTGAAATCTGATTAGACAAAAAATTCTAACATCCACATACACGTACTGGAAGCAGTGCAGCCAAGAGAAACGTTACGAAATCAAGAGAATAAACTGTTGGGAATAAATTAATAAAATTTCATGGAACAAATATTAGAATTTAGGTTGTAAATGTAGGTCAGTGCTTCTGATAGTGTTTAGGCCAGCAGAGAAGGCTTTGCTGGCCCTGACCGCCGCCACTGATTATTACAAATGTGGATCACGTGCTTTATGACTGCAAAAGACTGAAATGCTTTAATCATGTAAAAATATATTTAATCCATGTTTCATATTAGGAAAACCAGTTCTATTCTTCTTTTACTCCACCTTTAGTAAACCACCAGAACTTCTCGCATTTAAACAGAAAATGAGAAAGTGCTTGATCCTTATTGGTAAATTGTAACATTGGTTTTTCTATTTCTATTTGTTTGTAGTTTATACAAAACAAAATTAGTAATTGTAAATAAAAAAATGACCAGTTAAGAACTTACCATATAGAATTGAACCATACAGAGGAATTATCTGAGACAGAATCCACACACTGCTGTTTTGGTTTTTCAATTGAAGAATAGTGGTAAGTTTCATTATTAGGCCATACACACTTCAGCTCTATATACAAATATTTGGAGCACTAAACAGATACAGACATTGGCAGCTGTGCTATACTACATCGCAATATGCCTTATAGCTGGATTTGCAGGTTTTTATTTTGACTGAAAAAATGTGGTCACCTCTCCCAATTTTATTTTATTTTAATGTCTTTATCTGAGAGTCTCTTTATATAGATTACAGATCTACAGATCTACAGTATCTAATAAAAGTGACAATAGAAATTAAATTTGGATATATTTTATTGTAGTCAATGTGCAGCTTGTACTGCATTACAGATTTTCTGTCCTCTAAAAACAACTTAATAAAGCCATTAGAGGAGCACATGAGGAGAAATCATGGATATAGAGTGTTCAGTGAACTGGGATATTTGTATGCTATTGTTCCCCTCACTCTCACATGTTCACTCAGGTTTGTTGACAACGGTGTGGTGGGCCGTCTCATCCTATTTGTCTGCATTATCTTCTGGCTCTCTCTTTTTGTTATGCTGCCATAGCGAGTCTTGCCATAGTCCTAACTGCACAGTGTCCTTTAATTTTATACAACAATAAAGATAATTCATTATCTATATATTTCTCTCCCTATCACCCCTCTTCTCTCTCTCTCTCTCTCTCTCTCTCTCTCTCTCTCTCTCTCTCTCTCTTTGCACGTGCTCCTGAGGAACCAGTAACCACTGTTCCCACCCCTCTCCTCAGATCTGCCCGCTTTGTCCTGGCCTTCTTTTGGATGGTGCTCTCTTCAACTGAAGGCCACTCAGTGTAGCTGGGGATGGATTTTCCTTAACAACCTGGACTGCAGTTTGCATCTGATCACCATCACTGCACACCTCAACCTCGTTTATCTGTAATAAATGGATATTTGGTGCCACCCAGATGAGGATGGGTTCCCTCTTGAGTCTGGTTCGTCTCAAGGTTTCTTACTTATGCCATCTCAGGAAGTTTTTCCTTACCACAGTCGCCACCGACTCGTTCATTAAGGACAAACTTATACGTAAAGAACATCTTATTTTCTCTTTATCACCACATTATCTGTTTAAAGCTTCATTGAGATAACGTTCATTGTTTAAAGCGCTATACAAATAAATATGAATTGAATTGAATTGAAATGAAATGAATATTAACATCGTAAAAAGGAGTATTACAAAACGAAATATTGCCACAAGCAGGTCCAAGAGTTTTACTAACGTATTATTATTATTTTTAATGTATTGTTTTAGCAATCTGCAGGGTCCAAGACTTTTACTAATGTTTTATGAATCACTATTAAGGCACACAGTCCTGAGTAATTTAACAAATGTTAAGTGGACGGGGCCAAATGTCCAGAAAGCTGTTTTGTAGAACTTGGGAAAACAATTTGAACGCAAGAAAGTTTACACAAACTCCACCACCTAGTGACCAATCAGTTACGCATCAGTGGATTCATTAAACGCTTTAAATGCCAGCTGAATACTTATTAGCTGATATTTTAGGTAGTAACGTGAAAGTCAAAAATTCAAAATTTCTGATTAATGTGACCTATGTTTATTGGGGCACTCCAAATTTAGCTAGTGACCTCAGGATCATGTCTTGTATATGCCTTTCAAGTGTAAAACCATGTAATCAATCATGAGTAAGATCTGTATGTGTAATTTAGTTTCCGCTGTTTTAAGAATTGATTGATGTATAGTTACCATATCGTTTAGAAATATCAACGTTTTAATCATTATTGAGGTTTGCATATCAAAAGGAATACTTTTTAAATTGCGTTTGAGCAAATTGAATAGCCTGCTGACTCTCCTAATGTCAGACAGAAAGACACTTGGACATTTATGGAATTATGGCCTGAACTTGGTAGCTGAACTTCTACTTCGTCATATATAATGGATTGCACCTAGGAAGGTTCTAATATAGTTGCTAATTTGTTGCTAATTTTCCTCCAAATTCTTTTTTGCCTAACAGCTACATATCAAATTTTTCCTGTCTGATCATTACAGCAGGTCTGACCTCCCAAAGTGGGTATAGCGTAATGACCCCAAAGGCTTCTGGGTCATTACGCTATACAACTTTGATTGTGCCGATATAGCCCAGACTTGCAGCACATAAAATATCTATTGAGAAATGTAACGATGGCAGAAGATGGCTCCCCATGCAATCTGATCGAGCATTAGAAGATCTCTCAGGACAAATGGTAGAGTCAGTTTAAATATAGGTGTGCTAAGCCTGTTAAGCAGATGTATACAAACTGCCTATCCACCTAATATACAAACAAAAACAAATAAATAAACGACCATAGACCCACAATGAAGTGTAAAATCAAACACATCACAAATGTTGAGGGTCATTGTAATTTTTACAGAAATTCCAAATTCTGGTTGTTTACTTTGCTCACCTGCACTGCAGACAGGCCATTTACTCCTCTGAGGATTTGATTGCGTGTGAGCATAATGGTTTACAGGAGCTTGTTTGTAAGGAGGCACAGAAAATGTATTTAGCTTTATTTATGCACAGCCTATTTTAAAAATTAGTCCAGTGTAATAATTACAAGTGTTAAAACTGGAAATAATCAATCAATTGAAGAATGGAAAAAGACTGGGTGATTTTGTTTTTTCATCTTCAACTGCTCAATTTCTTTGACTTTGTGTCCAAACCCTCAGATTCTTGTTCTTGGCTGACAGGAATGTAACTCGATATGGTCTTCTGCTGTTGTAGCTCATCCACCTTAAGGGTTGATGTTTCTTTCCTATTGAATTTCTTTTCTGCTCACTATGATTGTAAAGAGTGATTATTTGAGTTTCTATATCCATTCTGGGAACACGATTCTGTCTGGCCATTATCCCTCTGACCTCTTTTATTGACAAGGTGTTTCCACCCACATAACTGTCACTCACTCAATGTGCTTTGTTTGTCACACCATTTTGTGTAAACTCTGTTGTGTTTGGACACCCTGGGAGATCAGGAGTTTCTAAAAATGCTCAAAGCAGCACTGCATGATTGCTTGATTGGATATGAATAAACAGATGTACAGGTGTTTAAAAGGAAGTAGACTACAGGAAAGCGTTATTTAAATTCCAAACATTTATTAATCCTATTGGATAAAAAAATGATCCTCTGTTCAACATAAAGAAAGGAAATTGCGGGTAAAGAAAATGGAGAGCTTGTGAAGCTGATCTATGTTCAGCTCCTGCGTTGTATATTATGGTGATATTTAACACATGGAGTGAGGAATGTTGGTCTTGGATCAGACCTTCAATAACGTTTCTCCTTCAAAGCAACAACAGGAAGTAGCTGTGAGGAGAAATATCTCCAACCAATAGTAAGCCGTAGACCCTCCCCTGAAACACTGATGACAAACGCGTGAACCTATGAGCCTGTCCAAGAGCACTTCCGTGAATTTGACGTCAACGCTGCTCTTCGTCCGCTGTGCGCAAATACCAGTGCAGACAGGGGGAGAAGTTGGCTGGCGGTGGTGAAGATGGCGGATGGAGACAGCGGGAGTGAGCGCGGTGGTGGAGGTAGCAGTGGTGGTGGTGGTGGAGGAGGCGGTGGCGGCGGCGGCTTCTCGCAGTTCCAGCGGGAGCAAGAGACACAGGAATTAGCGTCAAAGCGCCTCGACATCCAGAACAAACGCTTCTACCTGGACGTGAAACAAAACTCCAAGGGCCGCTTTATCAAGATCGCAGAGGTCGGCGCCGGAGGCTCCAAAAGTCGCTTGACCCTCTCCATGTCCGTGGCGGCGGAGTTCCGCGACTACCTCGGCGATTTCATCGAGCATTACGCCCAGCTTGGGCCCAGCAGCCCCGAGCAGATCGCGCAGTCTTCAGGTGGAGGCCCTGGAGACGACGGCGGCCCACGGCGGGCTCTCAAAAGCGAGTTCTTGGTGCGTGAGAACCGTAAATACTACCTAGATCTGAAGGAGAATCAGCGCGGCAGGTTCCTGCGCATTCGTCAGACCGTTAATCGAGGGCCAGGCTTTGGTCTTGGAGGCCCGGGGGGCGGTGGAGCGCAAGCGGGCCAAACGATCGCGCTGCCCGCTCAGGGCTTAATCGAGTTCCGCGACGCACTCGCCAAGCTAATCGACGATTACGGTGGAGACGACGAGGAGCTGAGCGGCGGGACAGGGGCCGGCGCGGCCTCAGGCGGTTACAGTGAGCTGCCTGAGGGCACCTCCATCATGGTGGACTCCAAGCGCTTCTTCTTCGACGTCGGCTCCAACAAGTACGGCGTGTTTCTGCGCGTGAGCGAGGTGAAGCCCAGCTACCGGAACTCCATCACGATTCCGTTCAAAGCTTGGAGTAAGTTCGGCGGCGCCTTCTGCCGCTACGCCGAGGAGATGAAGGAGATCCAGGAGAGACAGCGCGACAAAATGTACGAGCGGAGAGACGAGTCCGAGGGGGAGGACGTGGATGACGACTGATGCTACAAAAATTTGCTAAAAAAAAAAATATATCTATATATGTAATGTAGTGCTCATATGATAAGATCCGGTATAAAAAAAATGTGCAGAAACGACCGAAGAAAGTGCATGACGAATCGGACTTCAGAATAGCCCTCCCAAATATTCGTGGCGTGAATTTTAGTTGACAGAATATATATATATATATATATATATATATATATAATAGTCCTGTGAAGTTTGTATGAGGATAAACCGTCTAGTCATTGGGTTTAGTTGGTTTTTTTGTTTTTTGGCGAAAGTTATTTTATAGTCCTTAACCAGCAAGTTTAGATTTTTTGAGGTGACAGCTACTCTTTTATAACACTAATGCTGCTGAAATAAAATATTCAGTGAAATTCAAGCAACAACAAAACAAAGAAAGCATATTGGTCAGTATGTAAAGAGAGAGAGAGAGAGAGAGAAGTAATGTTCTTACTTGTGTTCATTATAATAATGATTATGGAAGCAAGACCATAAGTCCATAATTGATGTCCATGTGGACCAGAAGAATAACACTGCTGTCACCTGCCCATGGTGGGTTATTATTTTTATTCGTATTATTGTGATTATCATTATATACAGGCAAGTCACACAGAAAATATTCACAGAAAGAAACTAAAGAGTAAGTTATATTCTTTACTATATGAAAAGTTATCGAGGTATATTTAGGTACCTTCAACCAGTAGAGAAGTAATTACAGACTTAATGTTTTACGAAAACAAAAGCGTGTCTAATGCTTAAAGATTTATTAATTAGGGGTCAATTGGATGAGCAAAAAATGTAAGCCAGGTTATTTGATCACTGTCTGTTTCAGATCTGGTCCAAATTTAAATGGCTGTAGTGGAGTTCAAGTTTTATGTAATGCCTCAATAGATAGACCAGTTAGGGCAAGAAACCACACTCCTATTTTTTTTTTTTTTTTTTTTTAAATGGACAAAAAAAACCAAAACTTTTTTTGGTTGGTTAGTTGGTTCTTTAAATTTTTATTTTTAGGTTTGTTTATAAATAATATATAGGCAGGATATACTTTATCACAGAATTAACTGAGCAAACCAGCATATTTTTAATACCTTAAGTAGAAGATATATTAAAGCCTCCAAGGCAAATTTTCTAAGATAAATAATATGGAATTTGGAAATATCTTTGTTTTTCAAGTTAGGAGTGTATATATAAGTATATAACTAAAGAATGTTAATGTTGCATACATCATGTTTCAGATCACACATGTCAACCTTTTCTCCAGCACACAGTCAAATTTAACATTATCTTTTGATTTATTTCATTAATTTACCTGTTACCTGTTTAAATGACCAGTTAAATGGCCAGTTCAGCCAAACAGTGCTAATTAACATCACTGGTTTGCATTGAATCAGTCAAATATTAGCACTTTTGGATTGAACTTGCTTTATAAGGAAACACATTGATGGCACTTGAGTTTTTCAAGCTGCCTTGTATTAATTATAATGTGCATGCTTTTCCATCATTGTTCTTAACTTAATTTATTGAAGGTTTTTTTTAAACATGGTGTATGTAGCTGCATCAATGCTACAATGTTTTGTTACTGTTTTTTTTTTTTTTTTTTTTCCCTTTTTCTTTCTCTTTATTCTACGAACATACATCTAGATGGCAAACACAATGATGAGGTTAATTTCTTCCAGCATCCTCTAGGCTGGGTTTGTTACATTTTTCTTCTGCAAGTAATATGAAAATTACCTAATTGGTAATGACCACAGCTAGTTGCATAGATTTGTTTGCCACATTTCATTGTTGCACTTTGGGGAGAAGACATATAAACAGTATCCCAGCAATGTTGGTGTAGTTTACTGAGGGTGATGTAGGTTTCATAAATGTTTATATTAAATTCATTTACAAAAATGAATTTAAGGAGGCATCCCTTGTTCTGTATACATATATAAAACCATCTTTTGTTATCCCTTCTGACTTGTACTGTTTCATGTGAAATGGCAGCTGTTTTCTTAACTGTGTCCTACTGTAAATGCTCATGATCCGATAAATAAACTCAACTTTTTATGCAGTAGCTCAAATTGAGGAATAGAGCAAAGTTTTTAACACCGATTATGACCAGAGCAGAGAGACTTGATTTTATTTTAAATTCTTTAAATATAAAGTCACGTTTGTCACTGGCGCTGTTTGGATCTCCGCTCCATTTCTTTCACGTTCTCCTTCTCAACCTGCAATCACAGCAGCTGTTGTTCTGCTGCAGGGAGCTGACTTAGCAGACTGCCTATTTTAACATGAGTGGCATGGTAGAGGCTAGCATTCCCGTTAAGGATTCAGCTGTGCTGTTGGTGCTCAAGTGCTGAAAGACACAAGGGCTTGATTGTTGAATCCACTGCACACAGAATCCCCCCCTGAAAAAAAATTGCATCAATGCCACTGCAGCAAGCATTCTTTTCTGCCCCATCATCTTTTCTGACCAAATCATTGTTAGCAAGGGAAGTACATCAAACCTTTTAGGTGTTATTTCTTGTAGCTTTTGTTATTGGAATTTTTTGCTGGTTATCTGGAAAAGCACTCTAATACCATTTGCTAGAAGTGAAATGTTCGTAAATGCTGTGCTCTGGTTGGGACGAGGCAAGCCTATGAAAGTTTGACAGAGCACCAGCAGCTGTTAGCAAGATATTTTCCCCCTCTTCAGCTGTGCTGACCACTCCAGGTTTTGTTTTTTTGCTTTCAAACCACACTTTACCGTTAATTTCAAACTAAAAAAAAAATGAAAATGATTTATTGTAATAATTTACTGTAACTTCTCTGTGGTTGTCGTAATGTATGTAAACTGAACTAATGCTAGTTTTCTTGGTCTGTGTGAATGTTACTATGTGTGGCTAGAATAATCAGATTAAGATCTGAGGAAAGTCTTACTTGTGGAATGAACAGGCGTTCCACTAATTACACTTGTAATGCACTACACCTTGTTTTTAAAGCTCTGCACTAGTTATGATACTTTCTGCAAAATCATCAACTATGTTATTTGGTTTTTTTTTTTTTTGTTTGTTTTTTTCACACCAAGAAGGTAACTCCAGGAAGCAATAGACATGACCGTGGAATAAGAATATGGCTATATATCCTGCTATGGCAGGTTGATTTGTCTTCCTGTGTTTCAAACTTTGGGGAAGTTCCATAGGCTGTTTCCATACATTTCATGAATACTTTTTTGTCCCTTTTTTAATTAGAAACACACCAGTGGCATGTGTTTGGTTTTGTTAACTATTACTGTTCCAGGTCATTCTTCAGAGCTCAGCGATTGCCTGATGGACTTGCAATTTGTAAATCCGGCTTTTAACGGAACATTCTTTCACATGTCAGAGGAATAGTTATTTTTCAATTCGAATATGTTTCTGGCAGATTACGCTGAAGTCAACACAAAGTCCATATATGTTTTCTACTCAGGTTTTAGGTATCCTCAAATTTATCTTTTGTGCGTCCATTACGTACATACCTCCCGCTAAGGTTTGCTCTTAGGAGGCAGACTAGATAAAAATGTTCTTTCCTCTAACAGGAACTCAAACTGAGGAACACTCCAGTCCTGCTGGTGCTTGACTATCTTGTACCATCAGACTGCCTCCAACAGACCACAGACTGAGTGGCCATCCATTTCTCTTATGGGTGCTCACTTTTTCAAGTGGAGAATTTACAAGTCTATATTTAGAAAATGCTATGTATGTTTGTACCAGAATAAAGAAACTTATAATTGATGGTAAACAATTTGCTGTCCTGGTACTGATGTCTTTTTCTTTTTGTTGCAAATTAAACATTTCGAACACATGGTTTAATGGGGGATTATATGGCTTTGTCATGTTTAGAAATAAGGAAGTCAGGAAAAATAAATACACTGCATTTAATGACCGTGGGATTGTGAAATATATCACTGCCTCAGAGTGTATTGTCCCAGCTGGCCCCCTCAGGACACAATCACTGATTTGTTATAGGGCACTTGCCTTCTGTAATATTCAAGCCATATTAATAAATGTATACTAGTATCATTTAAGATTCCTATTGCTAGTGAGATTGACCCTAAAATAATGAAATGGATAATCTCATGTCAATGTGGTAATAATGAAGGCTTTATGCCTTTCTGCTCAGTTTACAGTTCCTACTTAATATTCTTTCAGCTCACCTAGTACTGTCTTTGCTATTTTACATCTAAAATATAAAGGTTTATAGTCTCTCTATCATCTGCATGAAAAGGCTCAGTGTCCTTTTGATTATGATGTCTTATTCATGTCAACTTTCATTGTTTTTCACTTAGCTAAATCTATATCTGGAGTTCTGTGAAAGCTGCTCTAGTTCACCTCTATTTTCAAAGGATTTAATTAGAATCAAATTAAAGCATTGCTAAATTCACTTTATGGTCAAAGGTTTGTGGACTTGACCAAAATCCAATATCAGATTTAGTTCTCTTTGGCTGTTATTATAACATCCATTCTTTTTGGAAGGCTTTCGACGAGATGTGGGGATTTGTGATCGTTAAGCCACTAGTGCATGAGTTGCAGTGCATCTGGAAAGTATTCACAGCACTTCATTTTTTCCACATTGTGGAAATAATGTTACAGCCTTATTCCAAAATGGATTAAAATTCTACAAACAATACCCTATAATGACAACTTAAAAGAAGTGTGTTTGAAATCTTTGAAAATGTATTATAAATAAAAAAAAAACAAAAAAAAGATCACGTACAAAATTATTCACAGCCATTGCTCAGTACTTTGTTGAAGCACCTTTGGCACCAAATACAGCCTTTTTGAGTATGATGATACAGACTTGGCACACGTATTTTTTAGACAGCTTCTTCCATTCTTCTTTTCAGAACCTCTCAAGTTACATCAGGTTTTAAGGGAAGCATCAGTGCACAGCCATTTTTTCATCATTCCAGAGATGTTCAGTCGGGTTCAAGTCTGGGTTCTGGATGGGCCACTCAAGGACATTCACAGCGTTGTCCCATAGCCACTACTTTGTTATATTGGCTGTGTTCTTATGGTCAAGGCCTGTTGGAAGATGAACCGTCACCCCAGTCCGATGTCCAGCGCGCTCTGGAGCAGATTTTCATCAAGGATATTGCTCTACATTGATGCATTCTTCTTTTCTTCGATCCTGAATAGTCTCACAGTTCCTGCAAATTAAAAACATCCCCACAGCATGCTGCCATGCTTTACTGTATGATGCTTGGCATTCAGGTCAAAGTGTTAAACTGACTTCATGGCTTGGTTTGTGCTCTGCCATGCACTGTGTAACTGTGGGACCTTATAAAGGCAGGTGTGTGCTTTTCCAAACCATGTCCAATGAACTGAATTTACCACAGATGGACTCCAATCAAGTTGTAGAAACATCTCAAGAATGATCAGTGGAAACAGGATGCACCTGAGCTCAATTGTGAGTGTAATGGAAAATGCTGTGATTACTTATGCACATAATATTTTATTTATTGATATAGTTTTATACATTTCCGAAGATTTCAAACAAACTTCTTTTACATTGTCATTATGGGGTATATTAGGTTTGTAAAATTTTGTGAAAAATAATTAATTTAATCCATTTTGGAATAAGGCTGTAACGTAACAAATTGTGGAAAAAAGTGAAGCACTATGAATACTTTTCGGATGCACTGTGACTTATGCACTATAGTACCTTAAAATCAGACAACCAAAAACATTTAAAACCAAAAACAAGATTAAAATCATTATTGCGTATTGTCAACAATTATTTATTAAAATTAAGACTGTCTTGTAACACACAGTAACCATGCAAAAACAAAGCAAAAATCATCACTTGCTGCTTCTCAAAATACTTGAACTTATTGCAATATAAAACATTATTGAATGTATTTTGTTAGAACTAATCACTGAAAGATATTCAACATTAGAAACTGAAATCAAACTACAGAATTACTTGTTAAAAAGCCATAAGTACTTTGAATTAAGAACGAAATTCTGAATAATAATAACCATACTGGATAATGTTTGGAAAGAGTGTGCTGACTTAATACTGCTGACTCTTATATGTTATTAGGTTGTAAATAAATGAGTTGGTGTTGACATAAAGCATTTAAAATAAATAAGTCCTTAGTGTGATTATTGAGCGTGTTATCTTTTATTATTTTTAGTTCTGGGTCACCTTAAAACCAGTTATTACAGCTAAAATAAAGTCTTAAAAGATACAAGAGTGGCCTAAAACGATGTCTCTGATGTTAATTATGCTTAATATGCAGGTAAAATAACTAAATAATCTTGAAACATTCCAATAATCTTAAACAATCTGCCCTTACATAGCATTTTATTTTAAAAATAATATCAATATAATTTGTATGGCTAGAAATAGGTTAGGTTAGTCTTGACTAACTAGAGTTTTTGCAGTGCAATAAATGAAAAACAGTGGATGTCTGATAATAAGTGCTTAAAGCTGAAGGATTGGAAAGCCTGTTGTTAGGATAAATGCCTGTACTATTTATAGAACGCTCTCAGCTCTGTTATAAACCTATTAATAGAGTAATACTTTCATGGGTTCCACATTTTTTTACTCCTTGTGTCACTGCATACCAGGAAAGACAGTAGCTACATGTGTGGTTTTGGATAGTGACAGTATTTTGTACAAATTATAATGTGGAACCTAGTGAAGAGTGAAACTCAAAGTTACCCACAATTCCATCACAATTATTTACTTCTTGATGTATATCCTATCAATTAAAAAAAACTTGAATTTGCCTCTAGCATTTATTTTAATCTGTGCACAAACATGTCATCATTCATCTATTTTCAATACCATTTATCATACATAGGACTTCAGGGAAGCCTGGAGTCTACCAGGAAATTTGGGACATAAACCCACGGCAGGGCACATACACACTCAATATGGAGAATTTAAAAATGTCACAAAACATCTATTTCTACTAGGAAGATACCCCTGAGAAGGTCCCCCTGAAGCATGTGCAGAACCTGCAAAGTCTGTGTGTGTGTGCCAAAAACCACTGAGCCAACATGTTCCTCTGAGGTCATTTATTAATTTATTTGTCATTCTAAATTGAATAACCTCTTTATCTTGTCCAAGGTTATCATGCAATATCTCACAAAAGTGAGTACACGCCTTACATTGTATATCCAGAGCCCAATCTGGGAGCACTGGACACCAGACTGGGGCAAACCCTGACACAATATTCAATAGTTCAAATGACAGCACCACAAAGTTTCCACTGCTGTGCCCTTGAGCAAGACCCTACTGCTCAGTTGAATAACTAAGATAATTGTACATTGCTCTGAATAATTTCATCTGCAAAATGCAGGATATCAAACATAAAGAGTAACACCTGGGGCAAATAATCATAGTCGAAACACCTACCAGTATGTTCGTGAAAGATAAGAAGAGAGGAAACCCACATGGATATGGAGAGAACATGAAGAAATCACAAACCCAAACGCAGGATTGAAACTGGACTAAAGAGCTGTAAGATGATAACCTTACCTAGTGTACTACAGTCATATCCCTAACACAATTTATAGTAGCATTATCCTTTAACTCACAAACCGCCTAAAGAATACTAAAATTCAAAAGTCATTTGTGTTAAAAGTTAAGTGAAACATTTGTCTGAGATACAGAAAACTTTGTCTGGGATACAGAAACTTTGTCTGAGATACAGAAAATAATCCTGCTGCAGCAATTGCATGTGTATCTAGGGATTTATTGTCTGTGAGATAAATGACTGGAGAATAATCTGCTTTAGCAGAGAATAGAGGGCATGTGAATCGTTTAGTGTATTTTTTCAAACCTAAACAGTTAATACTTGCATTTATTTGTGTATCAGGTTAAAGCAGACCACATATAAATAGATACTGTATACTATGTATTATACATCATATAGTGAGAAAAACATGAGCTACTCTTTTTTGATATTAAAGAAGAAAAAAAACACTCAAGCTAATAAATGTTCTGCAGGCATTACATTTCCACCCCTTTAACTAGAGTCTTACTGGGAATGCTACTAATGCAAATGTGCAACTTGCATAACATGCACATGTATGTGTGATCATGTGTGTGTATGAGGGGTTGTTTCATGATGGAGGGATCCTGTGTTTTCAGAAGGAAACCATGATCCCAGTGCACTGCTGTGCTGCCAGGCTATATTTAGCCTGAGTTGCTGTGTGTGTTGAATGTGCATGGCAACATCGAGGCAAACGTCATTATTTTGCGCATGTGGAACATGTAAAACTGCAGATGATTATGGAGGGCTACAGGCTGTGTTAGACATGTAAATTCTGCTGCTGGTATGCTGATGTGCAAATGGATTTATAAAGGGATCTAATGAGTTGTACACTATTTGGATTATTATATAATAATTCCACCATAATAACTTTATGAAGCATAAAAATGAGAATATATTATATATATATATACATTTCTGTCCAGCCTCATTAATGCTTTTGAATCTGAATGAGTATAAAATCATACAGAAGAGAGAAAGATATTATAAGCACAAAATCTGTAATGGAAATAGAAATTGTCATTTGTAACTAAATACATCCCATTTTTAAATATGTGATAAAAGTGAGGCACCATACTGTATATAATCACTCAATTTATACCAACTAAAAGTTACTCCCTTTACCTTTCTTATTTTGTCCCTTTATTTTTTTATTAAAAATCCAAAATAAACAAACCTTGTCATGGTCCTATAGCACTTTAAACTTTTACAAGAAGATTGGAAATTTGTTTAAATTTGTCCACAGCTGACAGTAAGATGTTTATGTGCCTTTTGAACGTCACATTCCACAATTAGTCCCCATTTGCGGTTTGAGCTCATTCAGCCATAAGGGTAATGTTGTCAGAGAACCACCAGCCACGCCTTACTCTGTCACTCAACACTCTCGCTCAGCCTCTCCCTCCTACTATTAACCTACACCTGTCCTCCATTTACCCGTTCTCTTTATAAGGTCCCTATTCCCCTTTACTCACCGTCCGATCTACAGGTTACTAGCATAGATCATTCCGGACTACCTACTGCTCAGTTCCCTGTGCTTCCACGGTCCTGGCTACGCTTCGCAGGAAGCACTCAGTTTAGTGCACCATTTGCTCCAGTAACCCCTCTTGTGCGTGTATGTTTAGACAAATAAAATACATTTTACTCCCGGTTTCTGACGCCTGGTCTATCAGTGACAAAAGTAAAGTAATCAGTAAAGTCAAGTACTGAAGTAGGGTGAGGAGGCCTGGAGTGCAGTCAACATTCCAATTCATCCCAAAGGTGTTCAATAAGGTTGGGGTCGTAGCAGGCAAGATCTTCCACTCTAACCCATTTAAACCATATCTTTATGGAGATAGCTTTGTGCAAATTGTGGGCATTGTCATGATTGAACACGTTTGAGTCTCTCCGTTTAACTGAAGGAAAAAATGTAATGCTTCTGCATCCAAAAGCATTCTATACAATTTTTTGCAACTCCAAATTTGTTTCTCTGAAAAGACGCAAGAAGCAACCAAACGTTCTCCAGCAAGTGTACACTAAAATTACTCCACCTCTTAGGATGCTATACTTGTATTAATATGACAAAAGGAGCAGTCAGGAGAGATATCTATTTACTATGCATCTCCACAAGATGTTACCTATCCTGTAAAGCTGGCACGCTTCCTGGAAAGATCGCAGCAAGGAGGTTGTTATGGCTTTCCTCACTGGGATTTATGCTAGTGGCACTGATGTATACCAACCTGATCTCTGATTACCAAAATTAATCACATTGATATCATTCCAGATATTCAAAGCTGTTATTATTTTTTAAATGTGGTCCATAAATATTTAGAATGGTATGTTTAAAAAGACATTTTGCCAGTGTAGCCTTTACTTAATATAAAGATAATGTGTCAGATCAGCAGGTTTTTAGCAATAAGCAGGTTAATACTCTTATTGTACCAAGACCATATAGTTGAAATATTTTTCATTAATAAAGTTTAAATTCATTAAAGTTGTAATTTTATTGTTTATTGTGACGTTACCTGTTTGTTTCCATCTTTTATGTCTTGATTTCCCAGCATGGTTAGGTTTTTATATGGATTCTGGGTTTGCATGGTGTTGTATGGTTTGTTTGATAAAACTCATCAACACAACATAACATTAGGCTACAGCAAACTACATAACATTTGTAAACATTAATCAATTATAAAATCTTTAACTGTTAAATAATTCCCAATGAATAAATAATATGACATCATAATAATACAATGTTTAATTGAACAGTTTTTAACCCTGTTGAAGCCTGACATATGAAATAATAAACAAAGAATTTTAATTTTAGTGTTTATAGGGTCTTTAAAAAAATAATAATAAAAAAAATGTGATTACCATTTACAAATGTGATTTATTTTTTATTATAATTGATACATTGGGCATTTATAACAATTTACTGATCACAACAATGTACATGTACAGTATATTTTATAACAATTATTGTATTTGGAATGTCCACTCCTACTCATCATCATTCTTATCTTCCCCTAACTGCTCTAAGTCACTTGAATTGCCATCCATTAGCATGCCGATGACAATTTCAACACTATATATATATTTTTTTACACATATACATACAGAAAAATAATGTTTTTGCATTTCTTCTCTCAATATTACATATAGATTATGATCATTATTTATTTGTTTTATTGAACAGACAAATATTAGCGAGCTTCAACATTAGATTGGATGTACACAAATCACATAAATATTTTATTTCCACCAGTATGGAATCAGTTACAAATTATTCTAAGATGACCATTTAATTTTTAATTAGTTTAATAAATAATAAAAATGTATTATTTATTTGTATTGTATTTTGTATTTGACATTGTGGCAGGAATAATGCAGATTGAATCATGAAATGCAATACATTGATGGCTAAGCTAAATTAAAAAACATTACATTAATTATTAGTTCTTTCAAAAAAGTACGTATTCATATTGAAAAATCAGTACCAACATATTTTTTTTTTAACCACAACTTTTTTCAAAATCTGCAAAGATGTTCCTGCAAAAAAAAAAAATAGCAAGTTTAAGAAGGCAGCTATATTGGAAAAACCTGCCTAAAGCCTGCTGTTGACTGCAGAGCACTGAAAACTCCAATAGGGGGCAGAAGACAAGTCTCAGATTGTATTTAACAGGTTTTTGAGTAAAGTATTGTTAATGCAGGTGGTGAAGAGGTCTCAGGAACTCCTGTATCAAATATGATACATTTGGCGTTAAAGGGTTAAGAACATAATGATAGATCAGTGGATTTTTATTTCACACTGTTTTTTTTTTTAGCTTGTGATTATTTTTTCATGTGGGAAAACTTTTAATTCACTACATTTTAATTTGCAATAGCTTTAACAGCTAGGATTTTTTTACTTTAGCTATAAATACATACATTGCATTAAATGAGAACCTGTCATGAGATGCCAACCTTTAACCCCAAAGATCTTGTTTATGCTGAGAAAAGTCCCTCCAATAAAAAATTGAATTGTATAAATTATAAAAATGTATACACTGGTATCTGGATACCCGACTCTGGCTGGAAGATGCGGTTAAAGATGCGAATGCAAACATAGTTTTGGTTAATTACTTTAAATTTAATGCTCTGAATTATAAACAACTATTTATTGTATTGTATTTTTCATAGATTTCTCAAGACCTTTACTTTTACATTTTTTCTTTTCTTTTTAATTCAAAAGCATGCACTTTTGTACTTGTATTTAAGTAGAAATGTACAATAAAAAGAAAATGGTTATTTTTTTCATTTACTGGGGTAATATTTAACCATTAATATTTTTAAAAAGTGAAGGAATGGGGTACTGCCTTCACCACTGCACTGTATTCTCTCTAATGGTGGTGGTTTATTTCCAGTTCGTAGGTTTAAAAAAGCAGCGATTTCCTCTTAGACAAATCTGTAATATGTGGGATAATTAGGTTAGCAGTACAAACACATAATCTACTCATCCGTGTTTACTTCAGCAGTACATGTTTCTGGTGGAAGCCATTCACTTTCACTTTCACTTTACACGCATGGCTGTCCGGAACAACAGCATTCAGGTCTGAGTTTATTTCCTCTTAAAAAAAAAACCCGCTGCTTTAAAATCTTTATACTTAGTCCACGGTATATGTAAGAGTATACACATATTTATCGTTCATTTGAATCTAGTTCATGTTATCACCCTTTCCAACAGAGTTGATGTTCCTACTTCCTTCTGTGAAAAATATAGCCTCCGCAACAACAACACAATGATTCAGTTCAGTTTTCTCTTCATTTTCCTTTCTGTCGTTTCTCCTACTGATTCCAGCGACTCAGAAAACAAGCTCTTTGCTACAACCAATTCCTATTTTTCATGGAAACTAAGACTGTCAGACACAGTAAAGCCAGTTCACTACGATTTACTAATTCACCCAAACCTAACTTTCCTCAATTTCACTGGAAGAGTACTGATTCAGGTGGAAGTCCAGCAGGACACCAAGCACATTTTTCTTCACAGCAAAAATCTTGAAATCTCCAAGGCAGCTGTTTTGCAGCATGGAATTGCTCATGATCTTCACGTTCACGAGTCTGAGCCCTTTGAGCAGATCGCGTTGTCTTCTCAGAACTTCACGTTTATAAATGGCGTACACGTTATCCAGATAGATTTCTCAGCAAACCTGTCTAGCAGTTTTCATGGCTTTTATAAAGGCTCATACACCACAAGGAGTGGTGAAGTCAGGTAAGAATCCAGCTTCCATTTGAGTAAGGTTTCATGAATGTTTATTTATGGGTTCAATGTTGTGTGGATTTTGGATCAGATCAATTCAGTTGAAGATTTGCCATTTCACAGCTCCTTGGTTCTTTGAATCTGTTAATCAAAATAAACAGATCTTTTTTGAGTCATTTAGTTTTTCTGAGTCACATTAAAGACTCGTTCAGAATGAACTAATCGTTCATGAAAGACCCATCACTACAGTTTATTTTTTGAGATCAGTTTGTGAAAAGCTTCTGGGGATGTTCTTATTATATTCATGCTAGTTTCATTCAGGGCCTTCGGTTTACCTCCCAGAAGGACAGCAGCATGGATTGGCTATGCCAGTGGTATCCAATCTTACTTAAAAAAGGCCGGTGTGGGTGCAGGTTTTCATATTAAATGTTATTTATTTTCATTTAATTTGACTGAACAATCTGTAGCTGAAATTAAACTTTTGACAGATTAGGTGTTGAAACTAGCACTTTGGGCAACAATCGCATACAAATGATTTGTTGGTTTGTGTCTATGTCAGGGCTTTGGCATCCACCCAGTTCGAGCCTACACATGCTCGTGCGGCTTTTCCCTGCTTTGATGAACCAGCCTTCAAAGCAAACTTTTCTATCCGGATACGCCGTGAGCCGAGGCATATTTCCATTTCCAACATGCCGAAGGTACAGATCCCTGCTACATGTAATTGATTACAGAGGCCACACATTTGTTCATTTATATTTATTTGCATCAAACGACATTTATTTTTTCAAGTTGAAAACGCTGGCGCTTACAGCAGATTTGCTGGAGGATCACTATGACATGAGTGTGAAGATGAGCACTTATCTAGTGGTCTTCATTGTTTGTGATTTTGCCTCCATAAGTAAGAGGAGTCAGCATGGTGTTCAGGTCTGTTAGGGATGCTTCCTTCTTTTATCATCTGTTTTTATTACTAGTTTTTCTACATTAATATGAATGAATCTGAATATGAATCATTTTTTTTCCTTATAATGACGTTCCCTTTGTAGATATCTGTGTACACTGTGCCTGAGAAGATTAATCAGGCTGAATATGCCCTCAACACGGCAGTAACTCTGCTAGACTTTTATGATGATTATTTTGGAATCCCATATCCACTCCCCAAACAAGGTGAACGTTCATTTTGTGTCATGTAGGGTGCTTCACTGCATAATAGGGAATCCTAAGCCAGTTCTTCCTAACCCTAGATATGAACTTATTAGACGAGTCAGGTATAACTTTTACAAATTTAAAGCACAGCTGGAATGAGTGTTTAAACAACGAGACATTTCATTTAGTGAGGAATCATTATTTCCTTTCAACTACAGCATTGCACTCTTAATTCCCAGATCTTGCAGCAATTCCTGATTTTCAGTCCGGTGCAATGGAGAACTGGGGCTTGACCACATATAGAGAATCCGGACTCTTGTTTGACCCTGAAAGATCTTCTACCTCTGACAAACTGGGCATTACAAAGGTCATTGCCCATGAGCTGGCACATCAGGTTGTTTTTTTGCATTTTTTTACTGCTTTGTTGGTTAACAGAACTGCATTGTACACTTCTATTTATTTATTAATCTATTTATTTTACCACTGCCTCTTTTGTTTAGTGGTTTGGTAACTTGGTGACAATGCAGTGGTGGAATGACCAGTGTTTAAACAACGAGACATTTCATTTAGTAAGGAATCATTATTTCCTTTCAACTACAGCATTGCACTCTTAATTCCCAGATCTTGCAGCAATTCCTGATTTTCAGTCCGGTGCAATGGAGAACTGGGGCTTGACCACATATAGAGAATCCGGACTCTTGTTTGACCCTGAAAGATCTTCTACCTCTCACAAACTGGGCATTACAAAGGTCATTGCCCATGAGCTGGCACATCAGGTTGTTTTTTTGCATTTTTTTACTGCTTTGTTGGTTAACAGAACTGCATTGTACACTTCTATTTATTTATTAATCTATTTATTTTACCACTGCCTCTTTTGTTTAGTGGTTTGGTAACTTGGTGACAATGCAGTGGTGGAATGACCTGTGGTTAAATGAGGGCTTTGCCAAGTTCATGGAATTTGTCTCCACCAACATCACTTATCCTGAGCTACAAGTGGTGAGAATGTGTTTTTTATTTCTGTTATTGTTAACGTTCATGTAACTAAAGGCCACATAGTTTACCCTGCACCTAATATGATCTTGAAGAAAGATCACCAATCATGTATATGGCTTTATCAGTCATCTTATTCTATTCTTCATTAAAACTGATGAAACTTTTTGAATAAGTGATAACATTTTTAAAATGACATTAAAGCCCCAGGTCCACCACGATCGTAAAAAAGATAAAACCATTAATGAAAACAGATGAATGATAAACACTGTGTTAATGTGTCATTCTTAATGTTTTATTGACTGTGTATTTGCTTTAGAATGACTACTTCCTGGAAAAGTGTTTCACTGCCATGGGTGTAGATTCTTTAAGCTCCTCGCACCCCATCTCTACCCCCGTTGAAAATCCTGCAGAGATCCGAGAAATGTTTGATGATGTATCATATCAGAAGGTATAATAGCAATAGACATAGCATTCTTTTATGATCTTTGAACTTTCCTTTTTTATATTACTTTACCAATTGTTGTTTATGTTGTCAGGGGGCCTGTGTTTTGAACATGCTGAGAGACTTCTTGACACCAGAAGTGTTTAATCTTGGGATTATAAATTACCTGAAGAAACACAGCTACCAAAATACAGTGAATGCTGATCTCTGGGACAGTCTGACAAATGTACGTTGAGTGTTGATTGTTATTTTTTACTGATTTGTGGCATGTATGCATGGCACTCATTGTATGTTTGCCTAGTTTTTCATTGTATTCTGCCATGTAGCCACTGTTTGCCCCTGAAGCCTGAACAGCATGCAACTGTAATACTAGTAGTATTATTGCAAAAAATTATAAGCACACACATACCAAGGCTTTTCCAATCTTTTTATTACTGTTTATATCTGAGTAAAATGTTCTGCCTATTTTAGATTTGCCCCTCGGATGATTTAGACTTTGGGACATTAAACACAGCCGGCTTCTGCACCGAAACCAAGTCCAGATCTTCTGCTTCTGTATGTCAAAGTGAAAATGATCATGATCATCTTATAATGGGTTTATATATATATATATATGCATTAGATTTTATGAATAACAAAAACATTTTTCCCATGGAATATTAATTTTATGAATAGAAATGGTTTATGGAGGATGACTTAAATGTAAAGGCTATCATGGACACCTGGACACTGCAGGAGGGTTTTCCCATTATTACTGTAAAGGTCAAAGGTCGAGAGGTCAAACTAAAACAGGAGAGGTATCTTAAAGGGGCAGATACATCAAAGAATTCAAGGTAAGATGTATTTGGTGTTTCTTTTTTTTTATTAATTATAATCTTTTGATATCATAAAAGAATTAATCTGTTTTGCATTAAAACAAGCTTTCTTTGGCAAGTGCCCTTGACCTATATCACCAGTAGCTCCAGCTCTGTCCAGCGTTTTCTGATGAAAACCAGAAAAGGTATACTCTGTCAAATTCTTGAAATGAAAGGCATTCATTGAATAGTGCCAGTTTATGTTTAATTGAAAGAAGTCACCTTTTTTCCCCAGATGTACTGTACTTGCCATCACAAGTGGAGTGGATCAAATTTAACGTGGACATGAGAGGTTATTATATTGTCCATTACGAAGCTCAGGGCTGGGAAGCTTTGATCAGGCAGCTTCAAAACAATCACACTGTTTTTAGTGGGAATGACAGAGCAAGCCTCATTCACGACATATTCCAGCTGGTCAAGTGAGAGCTGTCAAAGATCAATCATTATTTTTCTTTTAGGGAAGCTACATACTAAAAGGTGTTTTAACTGTAGTCTTGTCATTTTTTTATGATTTATCAGAATTGGGAAGGTTCCCCTGGATAAGGCCCTGAGCCTGAGTCTGTACCTGAAGCAGGAGACTGAAATCATGCCAGTGACTCAGGGATTCAGTGAACTCATTCCTTTTTACAAACTCATGGAAAAGAGAAACATGGCAACTCTGGAGCACCAGCTAAAGGTGAGGTATTGAGTAATGCTGCTTGTTCTACTACTACTACTACTACTACTACCAGCACCGCCACTAATACTCTACTACTACCATAATTACGACTACTACTAATCGTCACTACTACTACAAGTACAAAAACTGTTACTATTCCTACTCCTACTATTAGAACTACTTCTACTACTGCTCTTAGTGTTGCTGTTACACCATCATTATTAGAATTACTACTACTACCACAGCTATTACTGCCAGTGTTGCTACTACTTCTACCACTACTACAATTACTACTAATGAAACAGATACTAATACCAATAACACCAGTCCTAACACCAGTATTGCTACTACTACTACAACTACAATTACTACTATCACTGCTGCTGCTACTACTACCAGTACTACTACTATTACTACCATTACATGCTATTATTGCTGCTACTACTAGTGGTTTTACTTCTAATAGCTACTTCTGCCATAATATTACTATTTCTTCCACTACTGCTATTATTATTTTTATTAGTAGTAGTATTAATTATAGTTTAAATATTAGCTATTAGCTCCTTAACACTGTGTTTTCTGTTCTGTGATTGTTGTTGTATGTAGCATCAGGGTTCTGGAGGAACGTTGTTTCATTTTAGTGTGTACTGCGTCAGCTATTTATGGTTGAAATGACAATAAAAACTTCTTGACTTCTTGACTTGACTAAGTGTACCTTTAAAATGGTAATATAGACTATTAAAAACTATAAAACTACATATGCTGTACTTCTCTTTAAAGGCCCATTTAGTGAACTTGTTCAAGGGACTGATTGACATACAAACATGGAGTGACGGGGGCTCAGTGTCAGAGAGGATTTTGCGTAATTACTTGCTCCTCTTTGCCTGTGTGCGCCGCTATGCTCCATGTGTTAGTACTGCCCAAAATCTTTTTCTCAAGTGGAAGGAGTCAGGTGGCATCATGAGGTCAGTGTTCATCATTAACAAGGTCTTACTTACCAATTACTCTAGTTAAAATATGCACTGGATATTTATGTATATACATTGCTATGCTATGCTATGAAACTGCAGGTTGCCTGCTGACATCCGCTTGGTTGTGTACACTGAGGGTGCTCAAACAGAAGAAGGCTGGGACTTCCTAATGGAAATGTACCGTCAAACGATGTATCCCTCCGAAAAGAGTCAGATTAAAGCAGCACTGTCCTACAGCCCACTGGCACACAAGCTAGAGTGGTTAGTCCAAATTGGTCCAATTGCAAAACACAAACAAAACACGGTGAAACAAAGATCATATTTAAAAAAATATATACATTTGTCTAAAGTTTTTCTCTTGCTCTTTAAAACCCAGGCTAATGGAGAAGGGTCTGGAAGGAAATGTCCTGAAGACCCATGAGCTTCCATCATTTGTCATTAGTGTCAGTAAAAACCCTCATGCATATAAACTGGCCTGGAACTTCCTGAAAGCCAACTGGCAAGACCTAGTTAAAAAGTGAGTAGAAAATATGGACAACTTAAAAATGAAATTGTTTTATTTGAAATCTGATTAATCCTGGTCATTCTCTTAGTCCTTATCCTAACTCATCCACAAATACAGTAGAAGCAATAGCCAGAGACATGTTTTTTGAAAGTTTGGAAGAAATCCAAGAACCCAACATTAAACCTTGTCGGACAGAGTAAACATTGGTTTAGATTTGGCATAGAGTGGAATATTACTGCTATGGTAGACAGAAATCTGTGTATTTGCGCATCTTTAAATGTTAAAAGACCACTGCATTAAGCATTTATCTAATTAATATTTAGATTTAATCAGCTTCTGGCCAGCATGGTGGCACAGTATCTAAACCATGGGTAGTGGCGCTGACTCTTAGTGGTTTAGTGGTTAGAATATTTGCCTCATTCCTCTTGGGTTGGGGGTTAAAATCCAACCTCCACTTTGTGTGTTCTTCCCATGCTCTGGGCATTTCCTCCAGGTAATCTGATTTTCTTCCCCAATTTAAAGACATGCATTGATTTCTAAATTGTTTTAGTGTCTATTAGTGCAATGGGTTAGAACCCCCTGAGGTCCTGGGGATGGACTCCAGGTCCCCTGTGACCCTGTGTCAGATGGTATAGAAATGCATGCATGAACAGATGTTGAATATCTTTTTTTCCAGGTTCGATCTTGGTTCCTCTTCAATTTCACGTATGGTTGTTGGAGTAACCAATCAGTATTCAACCAAGGAGATGCTAGATGAGGTACATGTTCTACATGATTCCCTAACTCCAGCTACATATCTACCCATTTTTTCCCTTATATTGCGAAATCATTCTCCACAAACCACGTTTATGGAGTTAAGGGTGTACTTATATGCCCTATTGCCAGCCCCTTATTTTAATATTTTATCATTTTTCACAGGTACACTCTTTCTTCAGCTCACTGGAGGTAGATATGGGTTCAGAACTTCGCAGTATCCAGCAGGCCCTGGAGAATATTGAGGAGAATATCCGCTGGATGGATAGAAATATTCCTCTTCTTAAAGACTGGCTGAACAGACACAATACATGATTTATGCTAGAGAGCTAGAGATAACTCTCTTGATCTGGGACACGGTGTGTGTGTGTGTGTGTGTGTGTCACCTTTAAATCAGTGACAAATAAAAAGACGATGACAAAATAAGGGATGCAGTGCTGAACTGCACTTTTTAGAATGGAGCTTTTTCTTATTCACACAGTTTTCGTTTTGTAGGTGCAACTGAAATAATTATTGTACAGTTTAAAGCAGTTAAGGTTGGCAGTATTGAGCCTTTTACATAAATATACACAAAATCAAATGCAAATAATATGGAATAATGAGAAACTGACAGTATATTTCATAAAATTATAATGACAAAAAGCATTTATTTCTTTGTGAAATACAAAGTAGATTCATGTGTTTATTTATCTAAAACAAATAAGTAAAATCAGAAGTGTATTTGGTTATTTACAGATACAAACAAGTAAAAAAAAAGCAATACATGCAACACTAAAAACAACACATAGTCCCCTGAATCACATAAAGCAGAATATGCAAGCCTAAAAGACAATAAGAAAACATTCTACCCAAAAAAAAAAAAAGCATATTTCATCTATGAATAAGTTAAAATAAGTAGGTTGGTACAGTTTGTCGAAAGCTGATACACGGCTCATTAAAATTTTTCACTGTTGAACTGAGTATAACAGAGACCAAAGAAGCTTATGTAAAAAATGGACATATCCTGTAAATTGTTTACCACCAGGTAAAGTTTCTTATACCATACTTCATGCTTAGACAGACATCAGATGTATGCTGTAGGAGGTCAAGTCTGGCTTCTTAGAGTCGCTAAATCCTTTATCTTGCGCCATCATAATCACTGACCATTCTTTTGATGTGGCTCAACTTCGCCTTCAGGTCTTTGCATCTCTTCTTCTTCTTTCGATAGTCAGAGGTCTATTAAGACCAAACAAAGAAGACAAGTGAATCTACAGCTCTACCTAGGGCAGCAAAATACTCTGAAATATCACAAGCAAGCATCACTATACAAAAAATCACAAAGAATAGCCTAGGCATGCAACTGTAAATTTGTATTGCCAATGGTGAAGTATGTATTGGAGTATGTTAACGTGGTAAATTAAAACCAGAGAGTAAAGTAAATTTAAAGAAAACTTGCATGTTTACTTTAATGCATTTCCAAAACTCATGGGCTGCTTCTTTTCTCAACTATTGCTTCTACTCAAAAACACAGTTTAATTTTGCCAGTAGTGGGTGGGCTTAACTGGTTTCATTTTAACCTCAGTTATTATTGGCACTAAAATTCTAATTAGCTGCATGCCACACGTACTAAAAAATATATATTCAAAATAAATAAATAAAGATCATGGTTAATTAGGTCACAAACTTCATCAGTCAAAATACTCGGGTTAGGGTTAGTTAGAAAACAAACTGAATTTCCTTTTTCTGAATTCCCTCACAATATACTACATAATGTAATAAATGTTAGGAGATCAACAATAAATAAAATCACATCAAATCTAATATGCAAGTACAAAGTGCCTTTACCTTGTTAATTAACAGGAAGTGGTCTACCATTTTACTAGCCCACCTTTACATTCTTGGGATGTTGATTCAATATTTTTAATAGGTGTTTTTGTTTACCTGTATGTGCCAACATTTTTTTTAAAGCTACAATAATGTATGTCCATCTATCTGCATTCTTCCTCAATATTGTGTACCATTTCAGTCATCTATCCAATTTTTAATCATCCCATCCATAAACCAATGTTAAAATTAATAAAAAATTCCTGTAACAATGGATAAATGAAAGAAAACAGGAAGATACAGCAGCTAACGGCACAAGCGCTTTGTCTAACACATCTGTTTAAATACACTCTTACCCGCTTTTTGTCCTTTAGCGCATTGTACTCATCCATGGCATCCTGTTTCAGGACGAAAAAGTAAGCAAACAAGTATGTGAAGTATGTCATACTTCAATATCCGATACTGTATGTGTACACAGATTCAATGGTCCGAGACAAGATAGTCTTGTTTTGTTTTTTCTTACCTGATACTGTGGAGTCCCCTCCTGAAGCTCGTCCAGCTCACGATCAGCCTCAGCTAACCGCTTGTTAATTTCATCCAGCTCAGCCTGCAGACTTTTGTACTCTAAGTGATCTCTGTCAAACACACTCTTATAATTCTCCCTTTCATGATCATCAGTAATGGGGGGGAATTCACTGTGAACAAAGGAAATACAAAGTTACAGAAAAAAAAAAAAATACAAAAAAACTCACTTGTGTCATTTAAACTGTGAATTATGCTTTTTCAATGTTTAATTGTACAAAATGAATCAGGGAAAAGTATTTTTCTACTTTAATAAACACATAATGCCATCCTAAAATACTTTCTTTCGGCTTCTCCCATTAGGGGTCTCCACAGCGGATCATCCGTATTCGTGATCCGCATGTTCGATTTGGCACATGTTTTTTCACTGGATGCCCTTCCTAATGCAACCCTCCCTATTTACCTGGGCTTGGGACCGGCACTAAGAGTATACTGGCTTGTGCAACCCTAATGGCTGGGGTTGGTTCCCTGACCGGGAAACGAATCCCGGCCGCGGCGGTGAGAATGCTGCATCCTAACCACTCCTGTTCAGTTAGAGAACACAACTGGTCTAGAACATTGTTCTAAACATAACCATGCAAACATCCTTTCAGCAAGTAAAAGAGAGAGAGGGATTTTTTCCAAGTTATTTTAACTAGTCATCATGAAAAGTTATCAATGCAAGATTTTGTCATATCCTGTGTCAGACAGCGAGGCGACATAACATCAACATGGGAATGGAACTGGTTCACGTTATAGTTACGTTCATCTCTCATCGGGTGGGGGTGAGATACAGTTGATTTTTTCCTTACTGTCCTACAACAAAGTTGTGTCTTTAGACTGGGAGAGGGCGGAAGGCCTTAAAAATCCTTACAAACCTATTTTAACAGCTTACTAGTACAAGGCTTGTTTCATGATCTCCTGATAGCATCTTATTAAAGAAAATCTTTCTGCATTATCTTAAAAGCATGAAGATCATTTACAGACAATGACCTCTTTCTTAAATCACACACCATATAAACATTTATTAATAATTACTAATTTATTTAAAATTGGTTCTAGAAAATCTGAATAACTTTCAGGAAAAGCAAACAAACTGGATGTGTTTTTGAATGCATTATGGGGAAAAGGTGAGCTAGAAGAGGCAGTTTTAAGGGGTTGTACATTTTGGATAATTTGGATAATGTACCTTTTGTATAACTTCTAGTATTATGAGTGGCCCACAAAAGAAGCACAAGAAAAACTATTATAATAGGTCAAATATAGAGGGTTGAATGTAGGTTGTAGTGCAATCCAGTAAAATGCTTTATTTAAAAAAATGTGACCTCTGAATAAATCTTATGAAGTGCAAATGGAAAAAAAAAGCATTTGGGGGAAAAAAAAACAAAAACAAAACACACACACACACACACACACACGAAGACAGCCCATATCGACCTTGGTTTGCTTTCTAAGCATTTTACTGCATGTTGTACTCTGTATGCATGTGACAAAATTTGAAATGCCACATTTGCATTCCATTTATCACAATTCAACTGTATGATCTTACCTAGAAAAGTCCTCATCATCAAGTTCATCTCCAGAGGACGCATAATCAGTCTCGTAGTCTTTACCATTGTTGTGCCGGGGGCGTACAGCACGTTTTTTTTTAGGTTTGCTGATTGAGCTGTCCATGTCTGAACTGCTATAGTAGGGAACAGAATTCTGCACTGGAATGTCATGCTCCACACCCCTGCACCACACACAAAAACAGACATATTTTAGCTTACCAGCCACATACTACAGCTAAATGTGAAATTATGCTTTTACATATAGGAATACCCTATTTAGCTTAAAGGGTGAAAATAAGACTGGAATAGGTTTTTTGTTTAGAGATTGTGTGAGATCATAAAGAAAGTAAAGAAACAGTAAATATAGCATTGCTAATAATCTTGCGATCTTATCCCTTCAATTCATAAATGCATAACTGATTTGTTGGTTCAGTACTTGTAATGCAGAAAAAAAAAAAAAAAAATTTCTAAGAAGGAAAATACACAGCAGTATAAATATGTTTTTATGTGTATTTATCCATGCAGATACAGAAAAAGGAATTGCTTTTTTTTTTTTTTCTTTCTTTTATAGCGCCATGTCAACTTCTACGGTTATGTTCATGGCGAAAGCTTGATTTTGTTATACAATTAGACAGAACATAAAAAAAACAGACTTGCCCAAACTGGACAGTTGAGGACTTGAAAAAACAAGGGGTCTCATTTATAAAACTGTATAGGATTCTTACGTAAAGTGTACATGCGGCCAAAAGCCAAAAATGGCGAATTCCCAAAATTTTTCAGATTTATAAATCCGTCACCAATGCTCTATATACCTGTAACCAATGCTCCGTTAACAAAATCACAGATCACCTGCAAGTAAGCATTCATGAATCAGCGTCATATCCAGCCCTGTACATGCCCACTTTTAACCATAAATATTCAATGCAAAAGCACCCCATGAATGCTGATCCATAATAATGAGCCTAGCATGCAATTGTTCTTTCGTAATGGTGAATAACGTAACAGGTAAGAAAAGAGCAAAGAAGCGTAACTTCTCAGACACTGCGATACACAGACACACATGTAGGCAAGGTGGAGGCCCGAAAAACAACCTTCGCAAATTCGCTTATTTGGTGGCCACTGCAAGGGGAAATCACTAATAAAAAGAAGCATCATGAGTGACAACCTGTTGCTGCTTCTATCAACTGCATCAGTGGGACAGAATAGAGAGTTGCAAAACTAAAGAAAAAGTGATCCAATTTGAAGGTATTCTACATTTCTTGTCCTTTCTAGCCAATTATAGCAATTTCAGTGCAGTCAAATGAACTGATTAAGTTTGGGAAACTGGACATTGCATTTTAATTGTGTCCTGTTCTTGCATAGTGTAGGGAAACATGATGTATTGACTCACCCTTTTAATTATACCATCCAAAACAACAGGCATTATGGCACTCAAAGAAGGCTGTGATATAATTCTACTAAATCTCATTCTATAGGTCTGGTATTATATCCAAAGATGGTCTTGTATTTGGACCAAGATGGCATAGTTCCAGCATGTTGCCCTCTCTAGTACTTCCCCCAATCCAGCACATCCAGTAGCACAGCCCTAAGGAATCTTAATCGGTTTATTAGCCAGCCATCATCATGGGGCAGGAAATCATTATGGGCCCTGAGGGCAACTTCTCTCCTCGTTCTTCCATTGGCGCAATCCTTCAACAGTGCAATAACGCAGCATTAGCAACGGGGGGTCACTGCAGCATTTAAATGTTTACAGCAATTTGAGTGATCGTTAATACCTTGCAAAATGTACAGCATGAATTACTGGTATCCTCTATAATATTTGAAAATGAAAATGTAATAGGTGAACATGTTTCTTCATGCGGGTTTTGTTATGAACATTATACTGTAGTTAGGACTGAAAACAAGGAAATGTAGAGGCCCAGGTTATCACGACTGCCACAGGTATTGTTAGTCAACAGGGTATTGGTGAATATTGGGATTCTGTTTACTAGAACAGGAGCAGCGGAGGGGGAAATATGTCTACAGAGACAGCAGGGAAAAGAAAAGTGCAGGAGAGTGGAGGTTCGGTTTCTTACTTTAAATGTTGGTACTTTGACTGGTAAAGGGAGAGAGGTATCTGATATGATATAGTGGAAAATAGATACATTGTGGATTCAGGAGATCCAATGGAAAGGGAGTAAGGCCAGGAACATTGGAGGTAGGTTTAAACTGTTCTACTGCGGTGAAGATGAAAAGACAAATGGTGTAGGTGTGATCCTGAAGGAAGTACAGTAAGAGTGTAGTAGCGGTCAAGAGGGTTTTTGATGAATGTGAAGCTGGAAGTGGATAGTCATCAGTGCTTATGCTCCACAAGTGGCTTGTCATATGGAGGAGAAAGAAAGGTTTTTGAGCGAGTTAGATGGACAGTGTACCTACAGAAGAAAGATTAGTAATTAGACAATCTTCAATAAGCAAAATGGATGACAGGAAAAGAGGTAGTGAGGAGGTGATGGGTAGGTATGGTCCTAAAAAGAGTAATGTGGAAGGGCAGATGGTGGTAGATTTTGCAAAAAAGTTGGAAATGGCAGTGATCACTTTATTATACTGTTTACTGTCTTTTGCACCTCTTGACTGCTGCTGTTTTTTGCACTATATTGTTCTGGTTATATTCACTCCCGGGTATAGTTTTTAGGTTTACTGGTCAGCGATATATTTAGTTTTTTTGTCTTGTCTGGTCTTGTGTTGTCTGTCTGCACTAGGTTGCACTCGGTTGCACTCGATGCACTTTATGTAGCTTTCTTTTGTGTTGTAGCTCTATGTTGTTAAGTGTAGCACCAGGGTTTCAGAGGAACTTTGTCCTATTTCTACTGTGTACTGTGTACCACTGTGCATAGTAGAAATGACAATAAAAGCCTCTTGACTTGATTAATAATTATTTTAAGAAGAAGGAGGAGCATAGGTTAATGTATAAGAGTGGAGGAAGGTGCACACAAGTGGACAATGTTCCATTTAGGAGATTGTAAATAAAGAGATTGTTGACTGCAAGGTGTTATCAGGGGACAGTGTAGCTAGACAGCAGCAGATGGTGGTCTGTAGGATTGCTTTGGAGGTTAAGAAGAAGAGGATAAGATAGTGGAAACTGAAGTGTGAGATTCAGGGAAGAGGTCAGACAGAAGAAGTGATAAGGGAGACAGCTAGAAAGATACTTGGTATGACATCTGGAAAGAGAAAGGAAGACAAATATGTGGTGGTGGAATGAGGAAGTGCAGGAAAGCATAAGAGAAAGAGGTTGGCAAAACAGACTCCTGTCTGACCTTGTCTGCCAAACAGGAGTCTCCGTAGACTATGATGTTTGTAGATGATATTGTGATTTGTGGTGAGAGTAGGGATCAGGTTGAGTAGAGCATGAAGAGTTAAAGGAACACTCTGGAGAAAGGGGAATAAAAGTCAGGACAGAGTACATGTATGTAATTGAGAGGGAGGGCAGTGTAGTGGTGCGGTTGCAGGTAGAAGAGGTGGAGAAAGTGCAAAGTAATGAAGAGTGTGTTAGATAATTTAATAAAAGAGTGCAGGCATGGTGGAGTGGGTGGAGAACAGTGGCAGGAGTGTTTAGAGTATCTGCAAAAGTGAAAGAAAAAGTTTATGACAAGTATTATGGTAAGTCGTGCTATGTTGTATGGTTTAGAGACAGTGGCTTTGAATAAAATACAGGATTAGAAACAAGGCTAGATTGAGATGGTTTGGACATGTGCAGAGGAGGGACATGGGGTAGGAGAATGCTGAGGATGGAGCCGCTAAGAAGGAGGAACAAAGGAAGGCCAAGGAGGAGGTTTATGGATGTGGTAAGGAACATTCAGGTAGTTGGTATGAAAAAGGTAGAGATGTAGAGAACAGGGGGGTATTGAGACGGATGATCCGCTGCGACAACCCCGATAAAGAGCAGCCGAAAGAAGGAGAGAAACAATTATGCAAGAGCTTAATGGCAGTATTTACAGACTTTGACATTTGATCAAATATGCACAGTATTTAAGGAAAATGTTTAGTTATTTACACTGTGTTTTACAATTATCTAATGGTAGGGTATCTGATTCTATGCTGCAGTCGGGTGATCTCCTCCGGTGCTTCTATAGCAGACAATGTGATTGTGAGACAGTGCTGATTAAATAAGAGTTGGATTTTACGAGAAGGTGTTTATGAAACAAATCACTTACATTATCAGTTACAAGCACAAATGACACTACTAGATCTTCTCTTCATGATAACGTGGATCTGATGTATGATGTGGAGTAAAATTAAATATGTTTGAGGCATCAGTACTTATAACCGTTCTCACATTTACTTCCAACAATCTGACTTCAGTTCACCACCGCGCCATGCGTGTCGCCAATTACCTTCTCACCTTCTGTGTCTCCAGAATGTGTGCACACAGGGATCAGAGTTTATTTACAGGTGTGCACATTTTCTGTTCAAGATTGTCAAAAATCTTCACATTAAAAGTGCCATACCCATGTTTTGAGCACCATTTGTGCATAGCCCACATTTATAAATATGACCCCAGGTGATTAGGAAAAACTTTTACATCATTCTAATTTTTGATGTGATTATTAACTGAAGCCCTTGTGTACATTGGCAAGAAATGTGCAAGAATTAACTGTGTTTTATTATAAACAAGTAGGCAGAAAAGTTATATCAAGGATCAAGGCTTTAGAACTATAAGGAGTTAAAATGATCTTTAAGATACTTTAAGATACTTTAGAGAAGCTTTTAAACAAAAATAGTTTACAAACATTTTACTCTTTGGATCAAACTTAATGCCACATGCATGTTCTCACGCAAACCCACACACCTACATACATGTACACGTGCAGAGAAAGAGAGAGAGAGAGAAAGAGAGAAAGAGATACAGATACAGATACAAGCACAAAACCAAGCATATAGAAAGAGGAAGTGTACTCACAAAAGGCTGCCAGGGGGTTTGCCATAGTTTGTACTGTTTTCATCAAGGTGTTCTCTCAAACCTCCAAACTTTTCAGGGAACTCACTATTAACAACGTCTGGATCACCAGATACATTATTTACCTAGTGAAAGAGAGAGAGTTTAAAAAACAAAACAAAAAAAAAACAAAAAAAAACACAAATGGAATTATATTTAACAAAGCAAAAAAACAAGTCCTGCAATATTTGATTTTGAGTCCATACAGAATAGAGGACAAGTCATAACTTGCATATGTTTAAAGGAACTTGGCATCAAAATAAATGTCAATCTAGATAATCTATTAGCGAATTACACATTAAACAACACAAATGATCCAGATTTGTATTATCCCAGAGTGATTCAGTTTAATCGTATTATGACTCTTTAAACTACAAACTTTACTAAAAAGTAATTAACCTTAAACCTGGTCTTAAATATCAGTCGTTGTGGTCACTTCAAAACTTCAAGAAGATTTTGTGACGAACAAATAAATAAATAAATAAACAAACTTTATTTATTTAGTTACTTCCAACATGTTCTGGCCTGTTCCAAAAAGCATCACAGTGAAACTGTCACCACAAACCACACCCAGAAACCAGGTACAAAATTCCCTTCCCCCAATGTTATTCTGCACAAAGAAACCTGTCTTTCCACTTGCACCATGTTAGCAAACTAATGTTCTTCAACTGAAGGGACAGAACTAAACATAGCTCATGAGTTAACAATACAGAAACTGAAGCAACTCACATGACTGAGATACAACATAACTCAAAATATAAAAATTAATAAAAGTTATTTAGAGATTCTTCTTTATTTCTGCACAGAATGTAAACATCTTGAATGTCTCCAGAAATGTACTGATTTATAACTATGACATTTATAAACAACCTTAAAGTACAACAGTTTTATGTTAGGACTTTTTCTGAATAAATACATGTGTGGGTGGTTTAAAAACAAACAAATTACCCAATCCTCTACATCCTGAGGAGAGTTAGGATCTTCAGTTTTCTCCCTATGCCACAAGATGTTTGGTTTTCCATATGCATTGATTTTCTTTCGGGTGATGATGGCAAAAGCCATGATGATGATAAGACAAGCAAGGATGAGAAAGCCAAAAACAATGGCAACTGCCTGCAAAAGTTGGAGGAGTAGAGGAAATGTGAAGATATCTAAAATAATACCCTTTTTTTTTTTTTAAACAACATGCTAAATGATTTATTCGGATACTATCGGTTGTCATTCAGTACAAAGAGAAATTGCAGCAAAGCAAAGTGCTCACCTCCTGTGGATCCACCACACAGTAGTGATACAGGTACTGGTTGATCATGAGTTCTGTTGACTGAGGACCCTGGTACTGGGCACAAAGGGCCTGTACCTGGTAATACTGCACCGATCCAGAGGCTTGAGCCATGGGGTTAACCGCAACCAAGTAAACTATTGTGGCAACAAACATTAATAGAGCCAGGATGGCTGTAACGATAATGATGATCAGGTAGAACTTCCTGCTTTGTGCCCAATGCTTATGGGAAAGCATAAGAATAAAAATGGTCATCAGTGTTATGAAGGTAACAATGGCCATTGTAATCATAAATCCCTTTGCTTGTCTTGGATCGTTTTGTGAGCCCAGAATACCATAGCCAAAGGATCCACCACCTAAACCTCCACCAAAGGAAGTGCCGCCGCCAGCACCATAGCCTCCGCCATAGCCTCCGCCATAGCCGCCACCATAGCCTCCACCATAGCCTCCACCATAGCCGCCAGAAAAGCCGGTCACACTTCCAGAGGTGTCCCAGGCTAAAGTGGAAGCCACACACGCGAAAACTCCAACACACAGAAAGATGCTAATGGCTGCCATGATTTTTATGATGCCTGGTGGTGAATTCCAGCGATAGAAGTGCTTAATCTCATCATCTGCATAATACGAGTATGCAGGTTGTGGAACCATGTCGCTATGGGTAGTGAGGTTTTAGAAAGTAAGAAACAAAGAAATAAAGAAACAAAAACAAAATATGAGCATAAAAAAAAAAACATTAAAACAACTTAAATAGTAAAGCCTAGGTGTTCAATTTTTAAAATCCAAAAATCAATTACTCTGGTTGAAAAGCAATTATAAGAATTTCTATTACAAAAATACATGAACTTACTATGCATGTTCAGACTCATAAGGAGGTGGACTCCCATTCAGATGGGAAGACATTCTTTATTCTGAAAAGATATTAGAAATAGTTAATCGTTTGTGAATACCAAAATGCATTCTTTGGATTAAAGAACCCAGGATTTAATCCAGTTGTAGTAGTACTTTTTACATTGTTTACACATTACTTTTTACAACACACTTGAAAACAATTGATCTCTGAAGACGGAGCAAACTCAAACACACGATCTACGCTCACAGCAAAAGAAAACGAGGCCTTTACGCATTAAAAGACGGGATACCATCACAATGTTGTTGTGTAAGCAAACGTACCTGTTTTGGCGGAACGCTCCCCCTCACCGTGATTCAGCTCCAGCACTCACTGTGAACATTTACCTCTCTCTACAGGTAGTCTAAGCACCTCCCTCAATCAACATGGGATGACGTCAGAGACCCAGCCCCTTTGAAAAAAAAGTGCGTGTATGATTGGCACTTTCAGCCACAAGCAGTGCAGGTGATACTTATCTGTTTGAGTGGCGCTCGAGGCAGTGAACGTCAGACAAGCAATTTTTTTACTTTTATTATCATATACCCCTACATCTAAACTATTTGATCGTATTCATTCATACAGCAGTATGTACGCATATATAAATATGCAATCAAAAATTATAATAATTACTTAATAATTCGTTTTATTCCACCTTTTTAAATTTTTTTATTTTTTGCATTAGTGGGTACGAGTGTGTGTGTGTGTGTGTGTGTGTGTGTGTGTGTGTGTGTGTGTTCTTTGGGTTTTTTTATTTGTTTGTTTGCTGCAAATGGCCAGTTTACAGAGAACAAAAGAGGTATTATATCTTCAAAAGTTTTTATATATTCTCTGTTACTATATATGCCCCAATTCACAATTTTCTGCTTTAAAAAGAACGGGTTTAAAGTTTGGGTTGGTATCCCTTTCCTATTCTTCTACTGTTACGAAAAATATATAATATATATAATTATTCAAAAGTAAATAATTGAATCTAGATATATACAGTATGAAATACAGCAACTAATTATTCAGCAATAATACTATTTGGTATTTGATAACAGTAATATACAGTGACTGTTGATTACAGGTGTATTCCTGTAAAATTGCTAAAGTGGCTGACAACCCAAAGTTTACACCAAAAATGATTTGCAAAAATGATTTGCAATGTAGGATTCAAACTAAAATATTAATTATTCAGATAAAAAGATTTTTGTATAGGGCAGATAAAATATAAAACCATATTTTTAACAATGGCAGAGACTTGGGCAATGGTATAATAATAAGTTACATCTGTCTGTAATATACACAAATAATTATGCAGTTTTAGATTTTAATTTAACTCTTAATTATCTTTGGAAGGTCACATGCATTAATTTGTGGTTTGAATTTATTTAATAAATACTTATTTTAAAAGGATCTTAAAAGGATAATTTAGGGATCTAAAAAGTTCCTGTTATATCTATTATAAAACTATACATACTTTTTCCTTCACAGTTGTCTCTCATGCTTCCTCTTTTTCCCTCATCTACTTCTCTGGAAATATTCATGTGTAAATAATCACTACATGACCATCTAGCATTGATCCTAAGATTCAAAACACAATTTTGCTATCCTAACAGCCTCCTAAGCCGGGTAAATGATCTGGTGCTACACAAAACAACATAAAGCTACATAACAGAAAACACAGAGCTAAGGTCTAAAGTAAGTGTCCTCACCACATAAAGTGCATCGTGTGCAACCTGGTGCACACAGTGGAAGACAGACAGTGCAAAGTCAACACAAGACTGTAGGACAAATACACAAAACACAAAATAGCACCACCAGTAAACATACTGTAGGAGTACTGTAGGAGTGTACTTGTAAGTAAACAAAAACATGTAAAATGATTTGTGCAAAACAGCAATAGCAGCAGTCAAAAGGATGTGCAAAAACAGCATGTAAACAGTTTATAGTAATGAAGTAATATAATATCTCTGGTACTGACGACATGGATGTGTGAAGTGAGTATCTTAAAAAGAGTTTTTAAAAAAGCTTATTTTATGTTGGATTTGAAAGAAAATCACAGTTATTCAGCTTGGGAAAACATTTCCTGTAATATCCAGTCCAGTAATATCCAATCCAGACAGATATTTGCATCTGTCTTAAATGTTTTACACTTATGAATAATCTTCCTCACTGTAATTGGATGAACTTTTAAATTGTTTGGAAATGGCCTTAACCCTTCTCTAGTTGATTGGCAGCATCAGTTGCTTCTCAAACATTATTGATTTTGTTTTTTCCTTCTTAGTGTTGGGTTAATACACATCTGAATCCTCCAGACCAGCTAACTGCTAAAAGTCTGTCTTTTATAGAGGTGGTCACACTGATATTTATTTACTGAAAGGAATATTATTAACAGCACCTTGCTGCTACTTAGCCTCTTAATTCTATTGGATGAAGTAGGGCTAGACATATTTTACTCACGCCTTCTTTTTTTAGGCTTTTTATATAATAATAAGTTGTGTATAAATAAATAAGCAATATGTCATGTTGTTGTTCATCTAAGGTATTAACTTAATTTTAAGACAGAAAGACTAGATCAGTGTTGTGCTCGTTACTTAAAAATAGTAACTAGTTACAGTTACTCGTTACTTCTTTCAAAAAGTAACTCCATTACTTTGTTGATTACTTACACCAAAAAGTAATGCGTTACTGTTAAAAGTAACTTTTTAGTTAATTTTTAAAGAACCTTCTTTAATGTTCCCATTAATGCCTTTTTATGCGTTATGGTTTATACAAACACAAAACTGACTTAAACACAGTAATTTCTAAACACTATTTTATTGAAGTCAGACCAGCACAAACTGAATATATCACAAGGATTTCTGAAATAAATAACAAAACAAGCTGAATTATATATTCACAATCAAAAACTAAAGTGGCTTCTGCTGTTGTGTTGAGCTCTTAAAAATGTTCCTTTCACAGCTGAAGTATGAAAACTATCAACAATGTAGAACAGAACACCGGGTTAGCTTCTAGCTACTAGCTCCTCAGGCATGGAGTTTCTGGTGGTGTTTCAACAGATTGGAGTTGCTGTTTATCGCAGTAGATACAAGCTTCGAACCAGAAAGACACAACTTACATTTGACTTAAAAGTTTTTGTCTTTATACTCAACTAAAGTGAAATAATGAGCATATTTCCACATTTGGAAACTCGTCTTGCTCTCGCCTCGCCATTACTGCCGCACAGACCTGAATAAACGGAAAGCTCGTCTTCTTCGTGTTTACAGTGGTTCATCCACCAATCCTACAATGCGACGCTGCTGTAAACAGGTTAGGCTGTAGTCTACACTTCAGCAGAAATTAATTCATTAAAAAAAGTAACGGGTAACGCACCATACGGTAACAGTAACGGAGTTACTTTATTTTTAAAAGTAACACGTTACAGTATTAGTTACTGTAAAAAGTAACGCATTACTGGTTTTTCTAAAATGCAGTGTTACATTAACTGAGGCAAATGAAGCCCGCAGTTCTTTGGGTGTTGTTGTGGGGTCTTTTGTGAGTTCTTGGGTGAGTGGTCGCTGTGCTCTTGGGGTAATTTTGGTCAGCCGGCCACTCCTGGGAAGTTTCTCCACTGTTCCATGTTTTTGCCATTTGTGAATAATGGTTCTCACTGTGGTTTGCTGGAGTCCCAAAGCTTTAGAAATGACTTTAAACCCTTTTCCAGAATTATAGATCTGAATTACTTTCTTTCTCATTTGTTTCTAAATTTCTTTAGATCTCGACATGATGTCTAGCATTTAAGGATCTTTTTGTCTACTTCACTTTTGTCAGGCAGGACGTATTTGAGTGATTTTTGATTGTGAACAGGTGTGGCAGTAATCAGGCTTGGGTGTGGCTAGAGAAATTGGGTGTGATAAACCACAGTTTTGACAGGGGGCAAACACTTTTTTACACAGGGCCATGTAGTTTTGGATTTAGTTTTTCCTCAATAATATAAAGCTTTATTTTAAACGGCATGTTGTGTTCACTTGTGTTATCTTTTACTAATAATTAAAATAGTTTGATGATCTAAAACATTAAAGTGTGACAAACATGCAAAAAAAAGAAGAAATCAGGAAGGGGGCAAACATTTTTTCACACAAATGTGTGTATATGTATGTATGTATGTATATATGTTTTTTATATATATATATATATATATATATATATATATATATATATATA